>OOFE01016075.1:6552-18675 GCA_900323365.1 Monocentris japonica
CACCTGCCTATTTGTTTAACTTGTCTTAGCATTTGCTTATATGCTTCACTTATTTGTCTTAGCTCTTTATTTTGCTTCACTTATTTGTCATTTGTTTAAAAAGTAGGTAGCGAACTTATTGCACTTTTACCTTAGCACTGGTTATGCTCTTAGATGCTTGTTTTAGGGAGGAAATGCACTCATAATTTCTGGTGACTAGTAGTTTTTTGCCTACCTATGTTGAATGCACTTACTGTAAGTCGCTTTGGATAAAAGCGTCTGCTAAATGCCTGTAATGTAATGTAATGTAATGTAATGTAATGTAATGAAGAGATGTGATGGCGAAGAGGGGTCCGCCCGGTGTCTGCCACCCCCTCGGCCTCATATTCCCCGCCGCCGTCCATGCTCAGAGCGCTCGTCTCCTAGTCTTTTCCGCCTACTCGTCTCCAGTTACGAGACCAGATAATTCCACCGCCACGCATTGTTCTCACTCATCACATCGCCGAGTCATTCGGGTACCCGGGCACCGAGGGTGCTATATCATTTGGAAGCAGCACTCAAACCTCGAGGCAGGGAGACAGGGAGAGGGAAGTGTCTGATTCACGCAGGAGCTGAGGTGCGCCATCTGTTGTAAATGCTGACAGGCGTGCACAGGCAGTATACACGTTGTGGTGGCCATTAAGATGGAGCTTTGCCCTGTGTGATTTTTGGTAAATTCAAAGCCCCTGATAGGTGCTGTAGAGTGACATGTTAGTCGCCATCTGGTGCTTGTACCCATCCTGTTTTTTGATGTGTCACTTTCAGGAAACGACAGCTGACTCTGAGTGTGCCAATACTGATGCAACCTACCACTTTTACTGAACAATATAGACTCCATGGTGGTTGTCAGATTTTATAATTAGGGAAATTCTCCAATGCCCTAGTTTTGTTGTCAGATATCCAGGTATCCTGGTGTCTGTATCAGTTGAAATGAAATCTACCCTATTTCCTGGCAGCGAGAGCACCCTGCTGCTTGCCACAGACTGAAACGTAGCTATTGGGTGTCCTTTTGGTTTTAACCCAGGTACTCTCAGCCCCTGCACGAGGAGATCGCCCTCCACAAGCACCTGAAGCACAAGAACATCGTCCAGTACCTCGGCTCTATCAGTGAGAATGGCTTCATCAAGATCTTCATGGAGCAGGTGCCTGGAGGTGAGAGAACCGAGATACACACCACAGGGACAGATACTCTCACAAAATGATCAAGAGCATGACATTTAATCCAATTATGGCACGCTTTCCAAGGGCTGCAGGTTACTTAAGTCTTTGGCAGACAAAATGATAGCACTGAAGACATAATGAATGATGAACTTCCAAGTATGTTCATGCATGTACACACACTTGAAATGAAGGTCTTGACATACCACTGACAAAGCCTTTAACTTCAATTCATTCATTCCCAAAGCTTAGATTCTGACACACATAGTAGACATGCAGTCGATGTGTCAGTAGTAGTAGAGGTCGCAGAATGCCTCTGTATATGCGCTGACACTCTGAATTGCCTTCTAATCACTGTGTCAATGCACTACTGTGCTGCTAATCATAAATTGGGGCGGATAATGTATTGATCGCTGTTGTACTTTGTCCTGTGGTATCCAGGGAGTCTGTCTGCGCTGCTCAGGTCCAAGTGGGGCCCTCTGAAAAACAACGAGCCCACCATCGGCTTCTACACAAGGCAGATCCTGGAGGGACTCAAATACCTGCACGACAATCAGATAGCGCACAGAGACATCAAGGTGATTCAAGAGAAGTCGTCATACAGTTTACCTTCTTATCTTCGTGGAGTCGGCCTGCAGACTCATTACATACGGTTCCACTTTGTGGCAATAGACAGACCTCATTCATGACAGGCACATAATTGGCACATAATCATCGATCGGTGATGTTCAATGCATGTAATCTCTTAAAGTCGCAATCTTGCGGATTACAACTTTAGTTACAAGGAGAATACCAGTAGAAAATCAAATGAGGAACAGTGTAACGCTTGCATACCAAAGATGACATCAAGTCACATACTACAGAATAAAGGTTTGTACTTGAACAAGTGAAAAAAAAAAAGTGTCAAGAAAGGATTCTGAAATCCTGTTTTAAAGGTCTGAGTGACATTCTCAAGCAAGTGCCCTGCAACCCATTCATTATTCTGAGCACTGGCCAGGCTGAAAGCTCCTTTCCTGTGACTCTCCGTAGACAATGATGTAATTTGCCACTTAAGCTAGCTGCTCGAAGCATTTTCCCTTGGGGCTCTTTGACTTGGACAGTAACGAATTCCTCACCCTTATCCGTAGGTATGAGGCCCCCCCCTGCTTTGTTTCAGTTCTAACCACACTCATTACATTCCCATCGCAGGAAGTCATAAGGGTCAATAGACTCTTCCACATGTGTCCACAGCACACCTCTCTGTTCCACCTGATTCAACAATGGGGTCATATAACTGATGTAGGCGGCTATTCACGCAAATAGTTTCAGTCAAGAGAAAGGTACAACTGGTCTCATGGACTTCCTTTCTCTCCACAGGGCGATAATGTTCTCATCAACACCTACAGCGGCGTCCTGAAGATATCGGATTTTGGCACATCCAAGAGGTTGGCGGGGATCAACCCCTGCACGGAGACTTTCACTGGTACGCGAAGACCAAATAACTTTATTTTTGGCAAGCCTTCCCATCTCCTTTCACATGCAAATTCCCAAAGAAAGCCTGAGATGTCTGTGAAAATCCCTAGAGCAGAACATTTCACTTCACTCCCTAGTCACCATAAATTCTTGTGCTAAGCGGTGAGGTAACCCCAAAGAGACGATTCCTGTGTGTGTTGGAGGAGTAATCCAGTCTGAGTTCTCTAGCCTGTAAGCGATATCTCTGAGGATAGCCCGCTGTTGCTATTTAGGGCTCTGGGCCTGGCATGAGTCTGTGGTCAGATCAGGCAGACCGGTGTGCGCTAGTGATGTCGGCACTGCAGTGGCCAATTGTAGCTCAGCTTGACCTCTTAGGTCAGACCTGATAGCTGATTGGAGCAGACAGGTACTCACCCTGAACGGTGGAGCTCTTTCAGGAAACTGCGTTTCTCCTTTTTATAGCCCCAGGCCTGGTATAAAGGTGTCACTGCCAGTTTTAGCACAATAGTCTAGCTTCTGAAATGAGTGAATATGCAGCAGGTTATTATTAGAACAAAAAAACTCCTTTTAGTAGCGCTATTGCAAATGTTACTGTGCTGACATTGCCTAATGTCACAGAGAGAGGCTCTACAGTATTGCTTCCACAAAGCCCTGAGCCCAGTTAAACCTCTTATAATCTGATCGGTCATTTAATAATCTTATCGGACTTTTTACTTTCCTGACTGTGAAGCTGCTTTCTAACCTTTTTAGCATGATCACTGTTGTTTTGCAGACACGCTGCAATGCCTGGTCCCCGACAGGTCATTTGCGAGGATTATGTCAATGCTCATTTATACACTTAGAGCAGTAGGTTAGAAAATAGGCCACGAAATGCGAAAGAGCAAAAGTTCATTGATGCTGCCTGAGGAAGAGCACAGGGATTGAAGCACTAATGCTTATATAGTTTGTAGTCTATAATAATTAATGGACGTCTGTCTGTCTGTCTGTCTATGCACATATAATCTTGTGTAATTGTGTTTCAGGCACGTTACAGTACATGGCCCCTGAAATAATAGACAAGGGCCCTCGGGGTTACGGCAAGCCAGCGGACATCTGGTCTCTGGGCTGCACCATCATAGAGATGGCGACGGGGAAACCACCCTTCTATGAATTGGGAGAACCACAAGCCGCCATGTTCAAGGTGAGAGAGAGCAGAAGTCATGGGTGATATGTTTCATTTTAGCAAGGGGATGGTAGGTAAATCGTCTGTTTTGTCACAATGCCCCCAAAATATTGTTGTGCCTTTAACAGTTTGTGCTAACAGTGGATGTAGAAGGCTTTCAGGTGATGCACCCTCTGGCAGCCATGTTGGAGGTCCTCAGCGTTTCTGAACATATGACTTCAATTTTGTGTTTTAGATGATGTCAGCTAGTTAGCTACCAGCTAACAGTCTTGTAAATGCATCTAGTAGAAGGTAGCAGCAAGCTTGTGCATGGTCTGTGTACACATACATATTGCCCACTTCCCCTGGGTAATTTCTTCAGAAAGATGGCATGAAATATAATAGTACCCTTCCGCCAGTACAACTAATTTTTTCTGGGAAATAAAAACCGTGAATCAGCCTTTCTGCACCTGCCTTGTGTCACCACCTGCATCGTCGTAATGCGAACGTCACCAGTAGAAACTCCAAATATTGCCTATGCAGGAACGTCTGTTTGAACACAAACACACAGATCATAGAGAGAACCTTTGATCGCACGCAGACACACCACGCTGTTGTGTAGTTTTCCTGTTCCTATGTGCACTTGTCTTTCTTTGAACTCGTTACCCACCCACTTTGTGGTTTTGTGCTTTTGCTTCGGATGGAAATGTAAAGCACTCCACAGCAATGAAATATTGTTCTTAGCCACATGTAGCTCATTAAGGACAGCGAAGATCTTAAAGGGTGGTCTGGAGAGCATTAAACCACATGTAAAAGCCCCTGAATCATGGAATTTTCCACACAATGTAATTGAATGAATTGCCTGTGAATTCAGACATGGAGGCTTGGTGTTACTGTGTGCCTTTACCATGGCAAAGCGATAATGCTAATCCTGTAGCATGCAAAACATAAGAAGATTAAACTGGGATCATCTCACAATATGATTCTGGACAAAACTAATCAATAATGCACTAATCGCAAAAGGTTCTCATGCTGTGACTCTATGCTGTGTGTATTTATGTGTTCTGCATCTGTGCAGCATGTTGATTTTACAAGCACTTAAACGGTCTTCATGTTCTCCTCACTCATCCTTGTATAATGCATCAAGGGAGGGGCACCTCATTCCTAATCTTAAGTCAACATTCCTCAACGGCAACGCCAGGAATTCCTGGTGCTCTTATTGTCAAGCGAGTCTCACGTTTGGACTTTGAGCGTTGTGCTCTCAACCGCTGCCTCAAGCTACAGGCAGGCCTCGAGCACAGTGACACAGTCCACAAGATAAACACCTTCACTTTACACAGAGGAGTCTCCTCAGAGTTAATCACATCAATTGCCATGAGGGGAGGATAGCTCGCAGCTCGGGAGGTTCACATGCTTCTCTCGCTCACCAAGAGGGAAGCCTCCCCTTTATTTTCAACCTCTATATGTCTTAAGTCGGTGCGCCTACCATTCCTGACTATACTGTGCATTGTCCACAGGTGGGCATGTTTAAAATCCACCCAGAGATCCCGGTGTCCATGTCACTGGAGGCCAAGGCCTTCATCCTGCGCTGCTTTGAGCCCGACCCCGACCGCCGCGCCACCGCCCTTGACCTGCTCACCGACGAGTTCCTCACAGTCACCAGCCGCAAGAAGAAGGGCAAGAGTACCTTCACAGGTAGGCACTGGCTTAATGTTGGAATGGAATCAGTGGGTACAGCCGTGTTCACACTATGCATTGTTGAAACTCCCACTACCTTTAAAGTCAGTGGGGAGTAGCTGCAAGGTGGATGGAGTGTATTGGCTGTGTTGCGGGACTGTCTGCTATGTGTCTGAGGGTTGTAACCACTGCCGCTACTCCTCATGGAAAAATATTTTTTTAATCGGCACAAAATGTGCTTTTTCTCCCAAAGAAGCAGCATAGTGTGAACGTCATCGTCATTGTCTGGATTCCAAAAATAGGCTTACTTCTGCTTGGCAGACTACTTCTGCTTACTTGGTTTGGCAAGAGATATGTTTTTATGAGCTTTTGGACCAGGGCAAAGGACTAAACATGCTTCATTGCATCTTTAGATTTTATTTTATTAGGCTCTCAGGTTTATCATGTTATCATGTTTTCTAGAGTTCTGCTCTGTGTTAAGTGTTGACAGATATCTATTTTTCCCCCCAGCTCTGACACCGGGCTCAGGTGAGTTACATTGGCTTTTCTGCACTATTCTTCCAGACGTATTCACCACTATAGGAACTACTTTATAAACCATGTCACTTCCAAGTAACATCAGCCTGCTTCACTGAGGAGTATCTAGGCTACAGTGTTTGTGTTTTTTTTTCTGTCTGTGGCCACCTGCCTAGCACGACTCTGCCCTTTCCAAGTACTTAAAATAGAAATTGTGTCCCATGATTTTCTGAATACCTGATGCATTATTTATGCACTATAGTTGTACTACCAGATACTTTAGATATAGCTCTTATCCCTAAACAAGATGATACTATAGCATCAGTTTGAGGCAACAGAGTTTTTCATGTCAAGGACCCCCCCAAATAGATAGAAAGTTGTAGCTATGAACCCCATTTACATTATAGGCATTTAGGAGACGCTTTTATCCAAAGCAACTTATAATAAGTGCATTCGACATAGGTAGGCAAAAGAACTACTAGTCACCAGAAATTGTAAGTGCATTTCCTTCCTAAACAAGGATCTAAGAGCATTACCAGTGCTAAAAATAAAAGTGCAATAAGTTAGCTACCTACTTTTTATTTAAACAAATGAGACAAATAAGTGAAGCATATAAGCAAGTGTTAAGACAAGTAAGTGAAACAAATAAGCAAGTGCTAAGAGGAAGGGTCAGGGTAGTGTTTCTTGAAGAGGTGGATTTTCAGCCTGCGGTGAAAGATGGGCAGCGACTCTGCTGTCCTGACATCAGTGGGGAGTTCATTCCACCACTGTGGGGCCAGGACAGAGAAGAGCTGTGACCGTGTAGATTGGCCACAGGGGCCTCTGAGCGACAGGGCAACCAGTCGCCTCAAGGCAGCAGAGCAAAGTGGTTGGGGGGGTGTGTAAGGCTTGACCATAGCCTGGAGGTAAGAAGGAGCTGTTCCTTTCACTACCCTATAGGCTAGCACCAGGGTCTTGAACTGGATGCGAGTTGCTACAAGGAGCCAGTGTAGAGAACGGAGAAGGGTAGTTGTGTGGGAGAACTTGGGCCGGTTGGATGAGCACCTGCACCGTCTCGTCAGTGAGGAAAGGGCAAATTCTCCTGATGTTGTAGAGTAGGAATCTGCAGGAGCGTGTCACTGATGCAATGTTTGCCGAGAACGACAGTTGGTCGTCCAGGTTCACACCCAGACCCAGATTCCTCTCAGTCCGAGTTGACGTCACCACAGCATTGTCAATGGTGATGGCCAGGTCTCGGGGCAGACAGCCCTTCCCCAGGAGGAACACCAGCTCAGTCATGTCCAGGTTGCGCTTCAGGTGGTGCATCGACATCCACTCCAAGATGTGGATGTACAGCAATGCGTGCCTCCACTTGTGTGTCAGAGGGGGGAAATGATACGATCAGCTGGGTGTCATCAGCATAGCAGTGGTAGGAAAAGTAATGGGAGTGGATAACAGAACCAAAAGATGTTGTGTAGAGGGAAAAAGAAGAGGACCCAGAACTGAACCTTGCGGAACCCCATTAGTCAGCCTGCATGGTTCTGACACAGACCCTCTCAGCGTCACCCAGTAGGAGCGACCCGTCAGGTAGGATGCAAACAAGGAGAGTGCAGAGCCTGAGACACCCATACATCCACCCACCCATATAATTTGGTGCAGAACCAGACAACTGCCTTTACTATAGGTGGAGAGAGTGAAACCTGATTAAAATGTCTGTGTCATTCCTTGTTTTACTGGGGACCCCTTGAAGCCCCTCCCTCAAAGACCCTTGGACCCCATTTGGGGAACTACTGGTCTGCAACGTGGATGTTGATTGGCATTTGGGACAAAATCAATGTGACTAACCGATTGGAGTATCCAGAACCAAGAATCTAATCATTTTAAATAAATGTAAATTATTTTAGATTATATACTCTCACATATAAAAACAATAAAACACACAGAAAGAAGGAAAAAACAACAACAAGGGGGCTTATAAAAACATCTCACCTCAAAAGAAACCAAAAAGGAACAAAAACCCAACTGACCTACATGACAAAAACTGCGTATCCATCACGTTGCCTCAAAATGTTGCCTGTATCATGGTCTTTCCACTACTGGCTGGCCTGGCATGCATACCTGTACCTATTCATGTTTCATACTTTTCATGCAATCGTCAGTTGTATTATGTTTAATTCCCCTCATTTGCTCTATTCTTATTTATATTCTGTTTTCCTTTGATGTATCTTGTAACTGTTTTGCTGCTGCAATGACCCAATTTCCCCATGGGGATAATTAAAGGTGCTACGTATAGCATTTTAAACATCAATATGTCATTATCCAATTAATTGTGATACTTTGGTATAATTACCGCCAACAAATGAGACCATGGTCAAGACAATTGGTAGCCTCTATCTCATGCTTCTTTGGTCAAATCTTTTGTCTTTACTGAAGAGGATCAAATCAAGGGATTTTTCCATCGGCCTTTCTTTCCTTCCACCTTCTCCCATTGTCAGAAACTCTGAAAGCTTTAGCTCTGTTAGCACTGGAAGAACAGCGCCCTCTTTCTGTTTTGTACCGTAAAGCAATCCAGCAGATTTCCCTCCGAATCCGACCCGGTGGCACACAATGTAGAATGCATTGTAGAGGTCAGTAGAGGCTGCCAGTCTTCTCAGTGATGGTCTTGTTTGTTTACAGTAATTATACCAAAGCCTCAAAATTTAACGATAACGATTTAGCGATGTTGAAATGCTACACACGGTACCTTTTCATGGTTTCGTCTTATAATATTTTACCTTATGTTCACTGTGTCCTACAGAGTACCTGCGCAGCATCTCCCTGCCGGTGCCGGTGGTGGTGGAGGACACCAGCAGCAGCAGCGAGTACGGATCCGTCTCCCCTGACAACGACCTCAACACCAACCCCTTCATATTCAAGCCCAGCACCAAGTGCTACAGCGAGAGGGATGTCAAGGGACCAAGGTCACTCTTCCTCAGGTAGACCGATAGAATGGGTTACCAATATATTGGGTTGCTATTGGCCTTTTATCCAAAATGGGATCTGGTCCGGTCAGCGTCATCCATATGATGGATATGATGCAGTTTGTTTGATTACATATTTATTATAGAATTGATCGATACTACATGGTTGTCTATGGGAAGCCCCTAACCTGAACTGATTCTAATGTAACATTTTCATCACATCTACATGAACTTTAGATAGCCACACCGATTCTGGATCGGTGCTTTAAAAAAAAAAAACATCCCCTGTGTTTTCTCTCCTACCCAGCATTCCAGTGGAGAACTTTGAGGACCACAGCGCTCCCCCGTCTCCTGATGAGAAGGACTCCGGCTTCTTCATGCTGAGGAAGGACAGCGAGAGGCGAGCCACCCTGCACCGCATCCTGACCGAGGACCGGGACAAGGTGGTGGCCAACCTGATGGAGGCCCTCACGCAGGTCGGTTATAGAATAACCAGCCGGAGGGAGGGATGGAGGGATGTACACAGATAGAGAGATCAACACAAGTACACATCTGCAGTGTCAGATTTGAAACCTTCCATCTCCCTTAACCTTGCCCCAGGGCCCTGAAGAGACAAGGCTCAGGCATCAGCACATCTCTACCCTCGTGGTCAGTCTGGCCGACTTTGTCCGCATGGCGGACAGGAAGATCATCGCCAGCACACTGTCTCAGCTCAAGCTGGAGCTGGACTTTGACAGCACCGCCATCAGCCAGCTGCAGGTGGTGCTGTTTGGCTTCCAGGATGCTGTAAGTAACACATTTTTCAAAATATTTGTCTTCATTTTTGTAATGTTTTTTTTTTGGAGAGACATCAAATCAAGCACCTATGTAACATTAACAGATATGGGCAACATTCATCTTTAAGAATGCATGACAGTACATTTTCAACATGGGCTTAAACAGGTATTAAAAGGGCACCAATGAATTACTGATCAAAATGTTTGCAGTATTAAGTTTACTTGAGAAGTGTAAAATTACACCAGTGCACTTACTATTTATTACCTTAAAGCTTTATTCGTGGTCGCAATGTGCCTCTTAAGTTGCTCATTGCCCGCTGTAATGCTCCTGTAATGCATGATCTCCCTGCAATAGCATTCATCAGAGGTGATTGGAGCCTCTGCATAAACCTTAGGCCCCGAAGACTTAAGTGTTATTGATGTCATTTTATATGAGCTGTAAACTGGAGCAGGCTGTCGCATTGCCGCTGTTTCAACAGAGAGATTCAGACAAATGGCTGTGAAATGCTTCTAATCTTTAAGTGAGGCAATGAAAAAGGAATCTGTCGGGAGTAATTGCACGTGGTGTAAACGGGCTGTTAGGCTCTCTGCCTCAAAAAATGCAGTTTTGCAGATGAAATGATCCTGGAACAAGTGGTTGTTTTTATTTGCGTGAGGGGTATTGCGTAACCTTCCAAGAACATGGAGCACCCATGCCTCCTGCTGGACGTAAATGAGATGAACTCAGAGTCTATGACGTAAATCCATAAATTGGTGTTTGATTGCACCCTGCTTGATTCATTGGAGCATTGGGGTGCTTTGTTGAAAGGCATTCGAAAATATCACCCTATAAAGGATAAAATGCTGAATTAATTCATGCATATTCCTTCGTGACTTTGCATGGATGGACATTGATTGCAGATTTACACTACAAAATGAACTACCAACAATCCCAGGCTCATAATGGGTTGTGCCCCATCTTTCTGATATACCCTCTGTAACACAGATCTCTCCCTCCTCTGTATGTCCGCTATGCATTTCTGATTATGCTCAACCTCCTCTTCGGCGTCTCCAGGTAAACAAAGTGCTGCGAAACCACAACATCAAGCCCCACTGGATGTTCGCGCTGGACAACATCATCCGCAAGGCCGTGCAGACGGCCATTACCATCCTAGTGCCAGGTAATATCAGCAGTGTCTGTAGCAGAGCACTTCTAAATCAGTTATCATGGTCCCCCTGGGTCACACTGGTTGCCTGCTAAACACAAGACTGGGGGTAGGACTGCACTCAGAGCCAATGAAATCACAATAACGGCTTAAAGGAGCACACCAAGTTTTGGGAGGTTGGGGACGTTAAGTGATGAGAACAAAGACACCAGAAATCATCCATCTGTCCCTGGTAGATCATTGGCTCAAAATAGCGCATTATGTTTGTATCATGTTTTGTGTAATTTTACCAGTCAACTACACAAAACTGCCAGACTGAGCCACATATAATTTAAGATTCCTTAGCATTAGGCTTCTCAACTCTCACGTCCTCACTTTTGAGATAATGTTAGTAGCCTGTATGCTAAAGTGTTAGCATGGAGCCTACTATCACTCAACATAGTGTATGCTAAAGTGTCAGTATGGAGCCTTCTATTACTCAACATAGTGTATGCTAAAGTGTCAGTATGGAGCCTTCTATTACTCAACATAGTGTATGCTAAAGTGTCAGTATGGAGCCTTCTATTACTCAACATAGTGTATGCTAAAGTGTCAGTATGGAGCCTTCTATTACTCAACATAGTGTATGCTAAAGTGTTAGCGTGGAGCCTACTATCACTCAACATAGTGTATGCTAAAGTTAAAGCATGGAGTACCGGAGCCAATGATCTACCGGGGACCCATGGATGATTTTGGTGTCTATGTTCTAATCACTTAATGGCTAAGTTGACCAACAGCCCAGTTTCCCAGAAATCTCATATGGACGTGAGAAATTCCACATCCTGTGTTAAGACCAGGCAACCGGGCAATAGCAGAGATGTTGAGGTCTTGATAAGGTATGGGACTTGATCATGTTTTCCTAGGAGATATGTAGTGAAGTCAACACAGCTTCACACAACAGCACTCGTAATTTGGACTAGATTTGCCTTTGTAAACAAATCTTTATGCTTTTAGGGTCATTTTCATTTCCCATGTAATATTCAGTAGAGTCTAGAGTAGTCTTAAGAGTCTAGAGTTTCACCTGTTTTTAGACTATTATCTGACAAACTACATCAATATCTCTCTGGACTTATAGTTGACTTTTATATTCAGTCAAATTCATCATATTATAGGCTGACTGCACCATATGTAGTTTTTAATAAAAGTTGAACCACATCGATATATCAGTCTTACCCTCATTGTCTCGGTGCTCAGAGCTGAGGCCCCACTTCAGCCTGGCCTCGGAGAGCGACCCGGCCGACCAGGAGGACCTCGACGACGAC
>OOFE01016075.1:18696-39710 GCA_900323365.1 Monocentris japonica
GACGACGGCGAGCCTGAGAGAAACTCCAGCCACCAGAGCGGGGCGCCTCCCGTCACCGTTCACGACGACACCGTGGCGACGTCCGGCGTGAGCACGCTCAGTTCCACTGTTTCGCACGAGTCCCACAATGCACAGCGCTCGGTCAGCATGGAGCTCGGCAGGATGAAGCTGGAGACCAACAGGTATGATTGGATACGTACAGTGTGGCTTAGGATTAGCCAGCATCCACCTTGGTCATTAGTTTAGAATTAGTGTGTTACTACTAATAAGACCTGTCCTGTTTCCCTCTTACCTCCTCATGGCTCCAGGCTGCTGGGACAGTTGCTGGAGAGGGAGAGGGAATACCAGGCCATCCTACAACAAGTGCTGGAGGAGAGGGAACAGGAGATCAGACTACTGAGGCTACGCTCTGAGCCCTTAGGTCTGTACTTTACTTTTTCTTTTTCACTTTTTTTGAACCCTTACAAAATGCATTACAAGATAAATAAAAATGGCACTAAAGTAAGCAATAGATAAAAGTGTCAACAATGAACAAAGAAGAAAAAATAAATAAAATACAACTTAATGCAATACAAGGGCGATTGAGTAAGTAAAGCTATACGAGTTGGCAGGTTATTAGTCTTCAGCCGGGACTGACGATCTCATAAGCGCGTGAAAAGCTAAGAAATGTAGCTAGGTGCTAGTTCAAGACCTCAAAGGCGACCAGTAAAATTTTAAATCAGTCCTAAACTGCACTAATAGTTAGTGAAGTGAAGCTAAATTGGCAGGAGCATGCTGTCTCCTCTTAGTTCCGGTCATAAAATTCAACGACACCCTGCAGAACAGAATAAAACACCAAAGGATGTGCATGAAAAAAACCCAACAACGTCAACATCAGCTGGTTAGCCTCCAAAAGAGCGCTGCGCAAGCAAACAGCCCCTTCGTCACTAATTGCAAGCACAAATAGCGTGCTTCAGCTGTAGGACTAAAATCCACCGTGGCTGGCACCCTTGCACCCTAAAGGGCCCGTTATCATTGGAGTGTTCTCTGTTCCGAGTTTCTAGGATGGAAAAGACTTGTGCGACTTACTGGCAATGTCTGCGTCAAGGCTTCTTATATTCACTACAATAATTTGAGGGAGTAGGTGTTGCAAAGTGTTAACGAATTGGGCACTATCTTGATTTGCAAATAAATATTATGTGGGCTACACAATCCAAATAATGCGATGGTGATATGGCACCAGGTTGACATAGTCTGAAGGAATCTATTCATTATGTTGACTGGCAGACAACCCTACATCACCAGGTGGCCCAGTGGGACAGTGGAGTCTAGCTACAGAGAGACATGAAGACCCGGAGCTGACCGGATGGCTGAGGCTGCATGGGGCTGACCAGGACTGCATAGACAGGGTAGGTCACTCCTTTTACAGTGGCAACCATCCGACAAGTACCACAGCATATGAGATATGAGATATGAGAGAGGGTAGTTTTTATAGTCCTGTGATTGTAGACCTGTTTGTAGTACTGTGACTAGTTGTTTCTATAACTTATCAATGGACTCAACTCCCCGGCACCACCAGGAGGGTGTTTTCCAGCTGTGAGCTGGTGATTGGAAAATGACTGGTGCCACAGCTACGGTGCCCACCAACACTGCCGAAGTGCCCTTGAGCAAGGCACTTAACCCCCAACTGCTCCTGGTAGCTGACACCTGCGCTGTCCTCTGACCTGAAAAAGTGCATGTGTGTGGGGTGATGTGTGTATATCTAGTCAGAGGTACACGAAGAAACAAATTCACTGCATGTATGTGTGTTAGTGCCAAATAAAGTTGATTCATCAACCAGTTCTTCTTCTTCAACTATCTGGCTTGTCTTCGGTCAGAGCTCAAGTCCAAACGGTCTCAGAGTATGGAAGGAGTGTATTTTTACACCCCATTTCATCCATTTCTTTTGTCTAGATACTGATGGAGGAGTACACATTGGACGATATCCTCCACGATGTAACAAGAGACGATCTGAAGAGTTTAAGATTGAGGTATTTATTGCATTTGCATCTTAAAGGAATAAACCACTTTTTGGGTAAAAAAAAAAAAAAAAGCCCTCTTTGATCAACCTCCCATTGTGTGGATTGGTAGCAGTCTCACCTCTGTGGGTTCAATGTTTAATTAGTTCACTAAGGCGCCTGCTGACACTTTGCTCTGTACATGTTTGCATCATCTCAAAAGCACTGCAGCACTCGAAATGCTGGACACACAGAGGTGACTCAACTGTGGCCACTCTTTTCAGTTGCTGAAAGATTATTTGCTAAAATGTTGGTGGATTAAACTGCCTTGATTATCACAATAGTATCGCGATATATCATCAGCATCCCGCAGAGTTTGTATCTATATTTTTTCCTTTTTTTTTTTACTCCAAAGCTGCACAAGGCAGCTTCGCACTTTGGCGGCACCAAGTGGCAGCGAGAGGTAACTGTTTGAATTTTTGAAAATGTGAAGGACTTCATCACACGACGTCAGTAAACCTGGACCTTGGACCTAAATGTCTTCTTATTAGTGTCTGGTGGGGTGGAGGTGATTTGGACGGCACGCTCACTTGCTGCTTCACACTTAATTTTTGATTTGTCACTCCCTGTGGGCGGAGAAGATTTCCTGCCAGTGTCCATACCTGATACCAGAATTGAATTGGGTCAAATAGGGCAAATCTACAGCATCTCAATTAGGGGACAATCTTGTTGAAACTCCAATATGCACTTTTTTCCCCCCATAAATATTCTTGCATTGTGCAGCTTTAATGGACATTGATATTAATATTGTCCTTGACTCTCAGACCAAGCCAAATAATGTCATAATGCATGGGTGTCAATGGCAAAAAAAAAAAAAATCAAGCAGTTTTTCTGAATTCTTTAAAAGTTGACTCGCAGGAGATACAACAGGGTTTCTGCATACAGTATACATTGCACATTGTAACATAACCGTCTCCCTCTCTGTTTCTGTCCCGGTCAGAGGTGGGATCTTGTGTAAGCTATGGAAGGCCATCACAGACTACAGGCAGAAGCCAACCTGAAGCCTTAAGTGGCACCAACCACTCAGACAAGCCAGGACCTTTGTCCCACCAGCTCAGTATTCTCCTTCGGCCGCCGCACCATTTGTTACCTCAGTATTTATGAGACCAAGACTTTTAGGGGAAGGACCTGTGCTTGCCACGTGTGCGGAGCAGCCTTCAAAGAGACGTCAAAGTCCAGAGTGCGGAAAAGGACTTGAGGAAATGAGGTCGCTTTAAAAGCAAAAGCAAATGAGAAGTGCCACTAATTTTGTTATGCCTAATGGCTTTTTTCCTACTAGTGCATTCAAATGAGAATTAGAGGGATGTTTAAAACGTGCCGCTACAATACCTGAGAATTCATGTGGAATGATTTTGGTGATTATGGTTGCAGGATTTTCTCTTGTATTATGATGTTTACAAAACTGGAGACTGACCGTTTTCTAATACAAGCCTGAGAGACAAAATACTACGTTCAATGGACTTTTTGGAAATTGCGTTCTTATATCCTTATTAATGTGATTGTCATAGGCGTCTTAACATCACTACTTTATTTAAGTGTATTTTTATTTTCATTTTTATTGTAATCTGAAGGACGTCATTGCATGCCACGTTTTGTTTTTAATCTGTACTGAAACTTATTTAACTTTTCAATGTTTATTTTTATTTTCACATTTGTTTTTTTTAATGTCATGGACCTTTTTATTTTTCAGCAACATGTAAATAATGTGTTAGATAATTATCTGTGGATGACTTTTCAATTATGTAATTTCAAAATACGCTATGTTACATTATGTAACCATACAATAATAGACTCCATGTGGATTGGATTGACATTTATGGGAAATGATAGACTATAAAGAACACATTTGAAACATGGATTGTATAGTATTGTATTTTCTAGTATCACAATTCATGGGAGATAAAGTTGATATAGTCATTTAGATTACAACAGCTTGATCACTGAATTTCTTTTGTTGTACATTGACAAAAGTGTGTTTTATCTTGTTTTGTACATATGATCATTACAATCCAAATGATCTAATCAGATGTATATGTTTGAATGAAAATTTTAACTGAAAACAAATTTCAACTTTTTTTTTATTTAAAACATTTATGTCAGAAATGGGGGGAGAAATAATCAAAAACAGTGTATGTCCGTTTTGTTTCATATCTAATTGATTGAAGATATTTGTGCCCTATTGTTAAATAAAAACATTTCTTGAAACTGTGAAATAAATGTTTTCGGAATATTCTCATATAAATACGAAAATGAAAAGCAGCGCTGAACAAAGTTGACCGACAAAAGTCTGAAACAAAATTGCCTAAAAGAATAGGCTAGTAGGTACTAGTCCTCTAGTTAGAAAATCTGCTCAAATAGAAGTGTTTTATCAGACTTATTTGCTATTAAATGTAGTAGCAAAAAAATCTAAGTTGACCCACATGTTTAAACTATTGTTCACTTATTGCATTTAAGTGGCCAGATTTCTGTTTTCAATGCATTTACCTCTATGGGTTGAACTAAAAAGGGTCATTCTGCTTCCTCTTGGTTTGAAATCAAAGGCAGATTAGATGTGCGTGAATAATATCGAAATATATAACAACAAGGTAAGAAAAAGAAATACCTGAGAAAGATTGTTGTGGTGTGGCTGTAAATCAGTTCAGTAAGGTTGTAAGTAAAAGTGAATTTGTTTCCAAATGTAGGTTACTGTGACAGAATTGTCTTTAGTCCTAGTCTCTACTCCAAAACAGTTGTAGCTTGAGCAAAGCAACCAATATTAATGTTAACATGTGACTACTAGCCACTGCTAACGCTAGCTTCTCCTGGATACGTTAGCTTGTGTGTTAATCTAGTCACAAACAGCACAGAAGTTAACCACGTGTATTGAATTCTACGTTTTAGAAACACAATCAGCTGTTCACAGAGCTGAGGACCTCCAATATGGCTGCCAGAGGGTGTGTTACGTCACAGAATAATTGCTGGAGAATACAGGGGTGTAAAATGTAATTTTTAAAGTAATAATCTGTGACATTGTCATATCAATAAGAAAGAGTGACTGAGATCAAAGAGAGAGAAACTAAAATATGAAGACTGATTATCTTGACAACTGTATCTTGTTCAAGCCACTGCAAGCATTGTAACGGATCAGAGAAAATTAGACAATATATCTGAGTGTTATACTGATTAGTTCTTTCTAGATGTCAAACATCACTGGTGCAATTTGTCAAAACTTGGAGGGATGAAAAAAATGAATGATGAATAAAATTACACTTATCGGCCTGATGGTGGCGCTATTATTACAGGTAAAAAAACGAATTTTCAAAGGCCCTAACTCCAATCAAATTGACACAAAACAATCCAGATTTACACTGACTGGCCTAACAAGGGTACTATAATTGAAGGCCAAAATTTAAACTTCTACCCTTTATGAAGTTCGAGTGACACGAAACTTGCTACACACCTCCGGTTATCCTTAGAAATTACACTGATTGGCCAGACACCACTGGTGCAATTTTGTTGAAACTTGTTGAAGGGATCTGAGTGGTGTCTTGAGATATGATGCGTGACAGCACACAAATGAATCCACAGGCAAAGACAAGACTCTACGCTCTGCAAGCATTGGGTAACATAATTTTAAAGAGAAAGAGCGAGCGAGTGAGAGAGAGAGAGAGATTCAAAAATTAGAGAATTATTCTTCCCCAAAATTAAAAACAAATATCAAGAATTTGAAACACAATCAGAAAGGGACAAATTCAAATACCTTTTAGGTGGAAAACCAAATTGCTGCATATTGGCAGCCAAATATCTGGCCTCCTACCACAGCCTGAATTAAGAAAATAATATCAGAAATTTCATAATAATTGTTGTTATTTTATTATTTTTAAAATAACATTTGTTCATTGTTCATACTATTGTTGCTGTGCTGCCCTGTTCTTTGTGGCATGCACTGTTATTCATATTGTTGTAGCTGTTGTAATTGTTGGTTATTTATAACCCCTTTGTCATTACCTGTTTATGTATGTTTGCTTTGGCAACATCTTTTCATGCCAATAAAGCTCATTAAAATTGAATTGAGAGAGAGTGTGAGAGAGAGGGGAGGAGAAAGAGAGAGGGAGAGAGAGCCGTTGAGGAACCTACAGGTGTGCTCGCTTCTATTTTCATAGTCGTGACGTCAGTACTCTCTGCTGGGCAGTGAAACGCTCGCGACCGTCTCATCCTCACCATGACAACGACATCGGATTTCTAGCATTGGCGGAGGACAAACCGTTCCCTCCTTCTCAACATGATTTAGTAACTAATATTAAGGACTGTGTTTCCTATCGGCATCACGTGTTATGGACTGTATTTCATATAGGAAGACTGCCTCATGCGTGAGAGAACAGCCGGTGGCAGAGGGAGATGCCGTTTAACTGCGTAAACAACATGGCTGTGGTTCAGCATCACCGGCTGGTCGCTTGTGTTGTGTTACTGCTGTGTGCAGTGGAAAGTGTCGACGCCCGGTCCTCGCAAATATCCGACTTAAAATCCAAAATATCAGGGGTGGAGGAGCTTCTGGAGGAATTCCGCAAGCAGCTCCAGCAGGACCAGGCGTATCCGAGAGAAGGCCTTCTCTCGGATACGCCTGACGCCTGCCTGGGCGACTTCAGCGCCGTCGGGGAGCGCATCATCCGGGCCAGGGCCTCCATTGAGCAGGGGGCCACCTTCCTGTCGGCCCCCAGCGTGGTGTACAGCTGGAAGGACTGCCTTCACGCCTGCTGCTCCGAGCCTCACTGCACCGTGGCCGTCGTCCAGGAAGACCTCCGGCAGCCGGGGGACAGCCTCAGCTGCTACCTGTTCAACTGCACCTACAGAAACAAAAACGTGTGCTCCTTCGCCCCGCAGCAGGGGTTCAGCACCTACAACCGGACTCCCAACACCACGGGTCACCTCCCCGTCTCCTCCAGCCGCCATGCAGATAGGAACAAAATGGCCAGCTCCGCCAGGAGACCCGAGGAAGGCCTTTCTGATGATGACGCCCAAGGTGAGGGACCTGCTAGCAAGCCTTCTGCTCTCTGTACTTGACTCCATATCAATGTTTACTTTGGTTGTTACTGTTTTCCTGGGCTGGTGGGCCAACTCATATATGTAGGATCAATCACTGATATACCTTTATTTATAAGGCTTCTTATAAGGAGAATCAAAAATATGTTTTATGAGCACTCTGTAACTGTTCCATATGTCACCACCTAGCCAATAGGCACTAGTGCTGAGACTGGTCCAGCAGGTAGGTTGGGTTAATGATTTGCCTTTTAGACCTTGGCTCTCCTTGAGACCAGCAGCAGGTGTTTTTTTTGTTGTTTGTTTGCTCCTGTTACTGTTTGTGCTTATCAGCCAGCTAATGTTGTATGACAAAAAATAACTAGTAGCATTTTCCCCTGTATTTATTCTGCAGTGATGGCCATCAAAAGTAAGTGCCATCACTGCCAGAGAAAAGGCAATAATAAGAATAATCTTTTCTCCACATTTACCCCCAAATTTCTCAGCACTACCACTGCTCCAAATCTAAGTAATAACAGAGTAAGAACTGGTTTGTAGGCTAGATTGAAGTGCAGCGCACAGACATATGTGTTACACGTCTTCCTTGTTGACATGTTTTTCACGCTTGGTTGTTTTGCAGAACTGGATGAGCCACCCCGCAGTGACGCTGGCCAGGATGTGGTGATCCAACTGCCCACGGACTGGGCTGTCTTAGACGGCCGGGACAGCGTGGACGACCACGGGATCAGCCGCTATGAATGGGCACTCATCAAGGGGGACGCAGCTGTCAACATGAAGGTCAGTTATGTTGTTACATAGTCCATTTTGGTGGATGCTCATATGCAGACCACTTTACAATAACCACTAACCCTGGCAGAGATAGTGCCTTGCTCTACCTATTGAGCTACACATGACCACGACCACTGGAGGAAACATGAGAGAGCATTTGCAAGAGCTTCTGCTAACACTGTGAATTGTATAATGTCACGGCAAATCATTCTGAATGTGCAACCTATAGCTGAGAAAATTTGTCTTTGTTCATTTGTTCATATCCTAAACAGTACGGCAGCGCAGCAAGGTCCTTTGATACATGAGCGGAACCGTTGTTCTCTCCTTTTAAGGAACGGGATGATTACAACCTCTGGTTTTTACAATATAAAGAGAATCTAATCAGAGGCTTCGCAGACGCCGGTGTCGAACAGCCCTCGCGTTTGCCGTCGTTAAGTCAACATGGTGGCATGTGACGAGAGCTTACTGCACCTACAGAGATAAGAGTGTATTATGGCTAAATCTGCCCCGAGGACAGGAGCACTGTTGGAGCCTGCCCTCGATTCACATGTCTAAGAGGTGACACGAAACGAAAACCGTATCCTTCCACCTCCACCCACCAGACCCCATACTTTCCCCGCAAATTTGACCAACTGACTTGATTCCAAAAGGTAAAAGAAAACAGCATGATATATATTCTTGTTGTGCTTTATGTTTGATTTTAAAAATGAGGCTACTAAGAGGATTACAACTGTTTCCCAGGGGAGAGAACTGTGAAAATCTGGGTCTGATAGTGCTGCAGTCATATGTTCTACCACTATGCTATACCTCCTTATTAAATAAAGGTATAGCTTAATATAAAGCACAGATGGCTTCAGCAATCTTGCCCATATGACTAGCAAAAGTCTGATAACAGAATATGGTCTTAAAATGTTCCTTTTCGTGTTGCAGGTGACCCATCCAGGGCTGCTGAAGATCAGCGATCTCCAGCAGGGGGTCTACACCTTCCAGATGACGGTCACCGACACGGCGGGTCAGAGGAGCTCCGACAACGTCTCCGTCGCCGTGCTGGCTCCGGAGCACCAAGCGGAAGGTGACGCTCCTTCCCGTTCCACCTCACAGCACCCGCGCATGTCAGCGCCCTTCGCCGTCCTCCATCTCCAACTCGTAGTCTTTTGTGTCTCGCTCTGCCCACAGTGTGCAAAGGCCACTGCTCGCGCTACCAGTTCACGTGCGATGACGGCTGCTGTGTTGACATCACGTACGCCTGCGACGGGAAGCAGCAGTGTCCGGACCGCTCAGACGAGGCCTTCTGCCAGAACTGTAAGAAACCTGCATTATTTAAGCATTCTTTTCACATCTAGCCCAAGGGATGGGGATGCAAAAACAAAGGCTTTCGTTTTAATGACTGCAAAAAAGCACTCTTTAAGGCCCAGGATCTTTTTGAGGTGGACATCCTCCTTGTTCAAACAAATTATTGACTGCAATCCCTTTGAGTGGCAATAGAGTTTAAAAGGTGAGGGAAAAAAAGGAAAAACTGAGTAAAAACAACAGTTTATCTACAGACATTTGGTCAAACTTTAATGTCCCGTTTTTCTCTGGGTTCTCCCTAGTTGATAGCAACAGGAAGTCAGTGACCCATCCTGCTGGTATACCCAGCCCTCATAGGCCTGTGGACCGAACAGAGGAGGCTGAGCACGGCTCCGTGCTCCAGGCTGGGCCCAGGAAGACTGTGGAGAGTATCGTACCACCGCCTGAACCTCAGGACAGGGCCGTGGTTGCTCATCCACAAAGTCAACAGGAGGGCCCGGTCAGTCAAGGTATTGTTGTGTGTATGTGGTTTTTATGGCTGTGACATTAAGGGGTGCATTCACACCAAGCATGTGTGGAGTGTTTCCCGTCTTGGTCCTCTTCCAAGCAGGTTTGTTCGGAGTGAGAACGTAATCGGAACCAACCACAGGAAATGACCCCGAAATGCAAGGGATTATGGGTATAAGGAGACGGATGTTGACATCTGTTCGTCATGCTTGAGAAGCCTAGCATGGCACAATGAGAGAAGGGCAAACTGCAGTCCGAGAGAGGCTGGTTAGAGGGAGGAGGGGAGGGTGCAACAATCAGAGTCGGATTGCAAATGGACACTTGCTGGTTGGCTTTATACTATGATGGGTAATCAAGCTGGTTGGGCAGGTGTGCTGAAGGAAAGGTAATGGGCTAGGTAGAGGGTGGAGAATGACTGAGAGGGATCATGCATTCTGGTTTTGTCCGCTCCCAAACTTTTGTTAATACTGTCAATGAACTCCATTTGAGCGGTCATGTGACTTTTGTTTACAAGCCCTGGTTCACTTCTGATTGGACGGTGAGGGACCTGGGGCCTGTCTCACAAAGGTGGTTATCAACTCGTGCAGTCAACCCAGCATTTTCCAATCCAGCTATGAGCGCGTCCCATAAAAGAGGCGGGGCTTGTAACGAATCGCCATGCAAACAACGTTTTTGATCCCTGTGGGAAAATTTGGTCGGCAGCAGCAGCAAAAGTAAAGTGATTCAGGAGAGAAAATGAAATAGAATATAAGTACGCCTATAGAATGTAAAAACAAGCCATAAAAATAGTTGGAAAATAATAAATAAAATAACAATAAAAGCAATAACAAACATTTATTATATCTCTAATATAATAAATCTACAAGCAGGGGGCGACTTTTCGTAATGTGCTCTTAACAATATGATTTTTCCGTCAGTGTGCCACGGGTGCAATATTTCTGTGTAAGGAGGCAGTGTGGTTTAGTGCTCGTCACGGAGGCAGATGGAGCCCCTGCAGGCGGCCGTTGAGTCACAGAACTGGAGCTGGCGAAGTCACGGGGTCGCTCTCTGCCATACGGGGCTGCCATGGGAATGTAGCCCTATCCCCACGTACCCTCCAAGTGCTGGAACAAAGCGCCTCTGTCCCCCTGCCATTTGATCCCTGAATTAGGCCGAGACAGACAGGGGGGGGAGGCTACTCAGGAGCATTCTCAGGAGTCTTTTCTTCATTTCACCAAGGCCCAACTGTCCAAGTTCATCTGAGGATAAGCTCATGGGTACATCATCATAGGGTCAGGGAGAGAGAAGTTTGCAGTTGTAAAAATGCCATGCCTTGTGAGACGCTCTGGATGAAATGAATTGTTAAATGCCTAATGGTCAATGTTAAGTTGACACCTATGTCTCTTCTCTATCTGTGTCTGTCCCTGTAGATCTGTGTGCTGCAGCTCCAGTCGTGGGGCCCTGTAAAGGTGCCTTCCCACGCTGGTACTACGACGTAGAGGCAGGGGAATGCAAACACTTCCTGTATGGAGGTTGCCAGGGCAACCACAACAACTTCCTCCAGGAGGCTGACTGCATCAGTGAATGCATACAAAAAAGTGAGATTCTCCTTCTCATAACTTTTCAACTTAACTTAACAACATAACACTGTTACAGTTTTTACCATTAACGAGAACATCATTTAGGTCCTGCGTTCAAGCCAGCATCCGTGGCCCCTCCCATCACCAAACAGACCGAGATAGGTAAAGCTACAAGACATTACAGCAAACCTGAATGAAAGCTACAGTGCTTCCTTTAGATATAAGTATTGTTGCCTCAGCATTTCCAAATATAAGTTGGATGGGCATTTTTGTTGCAGCCGCCCCTAAAGCGCCCGCCTCACAGAGCCAACCGGAGAATGCCATCCCCATCTCCAAACCATTTCCAGTACTGGGAGGACATCCAGTCCCTGAGTCAGGTACGTTTGAACACGTAACTACCAAGAAGTATCATTAGGATTATTGCATGGATGAGTCTGTATGGCCTCTCTTTCCCCCTGCAGGCGCCATTGTTCCGTTGGCACTGGGCCTCATCATCACCGCTCTGCTGCTGCTCATGATTAGCTGCCGTCTTCGACTTGTGCGCCACAAGCTGAAGAAGGCCCGCCCCCTCACCACAGAGGAGTCCGATTACCTCATCAACGGCATGTACCTGTAGCCACTTGGCCGGAGGCAGCGAATAGGACGCATTCAAGAGACACAGGATGTGGGAAGCTTCTGACCTCCTGAGGGGGAGATACACGGGTGTTGTCACAAGAGCCGGAGCTTTAAAAAAAAAAAAAAGTGCATTTCTTGTAGCCCCGGTGTTTTTCTCTCATGACAACGGCGTCCTCGCCTCAGGTTCATCTTCTGTACACCCCCCATACATGTTCAGATATTTATGACTTATTGTTGTCTGACTCTGTATCCACGATGAAAGGCTTTCTATCATACAGCTTCACCTCTTGACTGATGGGATTCACACTCAAGAGATGCTCCCCTGTCTATTTCATATATCAATTACTCTCCTCCCTTAAATGTCAGTTATTTTAATATCAAATATTTTGATTATTTTCACTCATGTGGGTGTATTTTCATGACTAGTGCTGCACAGTAATATATTCCTGCCACTGAGTGGCACTGATGTGCTATATTTGTGCCATACATTGTTAAGCTTTTCCCAGATGAAAACCTTGAAATGAAGAAAGCATTGTAATCTATCAGAGTGCTTACGGTACGCTCTTACTGTCATTAAATGAATGGACCAATGGGTAGGTTATTTGTTTTGTCCAATCAGGATGAAGTAATTCTTGTAGTTTGCCCCAGGCCAGGTGGAATGCAAATCCTACTCCAGCCAAATTCTCTATCGCTCATCTTTCTTTAAGCAAGCCTGTGAAGGTGTGCATAGATGTATTCCTCACCCTGCCATGTCTTTTATGTGAGATATTAAAGTTTATTACTGATCATTAGATCTTGCTGTGCTCTTTTTGCAGTCTGTACATTCAAAAAAAAAAAAAAAAAAACAATAACGAAAAGGCAGACAAAAAACGTAAGCGTCTCTTTATTTTCATATGCCATTCCAGAAACTGTGAAAGCCACATATCATCCAACACATGGATTACCCAAAATAAAATGCACTTTTTTTTTTCTCCATTCCATGTTTTTAAGAAAACATCAGACATTCGTTTGCTTTATATTGTTGGTTTATTTTGGCAAAGCAGTGACTATCTCATTTATGTATCAGTCACCAGAAGAGCCTGCACAAGATGTTAATGGGAAACCAGCGGCAGAAAGCGACGTGTCACCAGGTAGAAAGCACAGCCCTGTATGTGCACGTGTGTCTTGTGTTGTTAGTGCTCTGCTCTCCTTGGAGTGTACTGAGGTGTTTGCCGGTTATGTTCCAATGCATTGCTTATTGTATGCGTCGTACGGCCTGTCGTGCTGCACATCGAACAGGATGTGTGTGGGTTACATCAGCCATTGTGTCGCCTTGTGTGTGTGTGTGTGTGTACCTAAACATTACTGGCGGGGAGACAGGAGCTTGTATGTTAGCAGAGAAGTCTGCAGTTAGATGATCAAGACACTGTAGCTAGGTGATTTATCTACAAGGTTCAGGCTTTTCCTTGCTGTCCGGCATTCTTCCTACACTCAGCTTTGATGGCGCTGACATGTAATACTGAAGAAATGGTTGATTGCAATTCAATTGATGAAACCACAAAAAAAAAACCTAAAATCCAGCAATTAAAAAGAATACATAACCAAAAATGCAAAACCCCCTCTCCGCCTTTCTGTGCTCAACTTCAAGCAGTCATTTTTTCCCAGCCCCTCAGGGCTGTATCATCAGCATGATACTCTAATCCAATGTTAGAGATTTAAAAACAAAAAAAAAGAAAACGTGTGTTATGCTTTGAAAAACTTAAAGAGTTGTTGGAACCCCGTCCTAGTTTTCTCCAAGTTCAAACTGAAAAGCGTAATAATGACCATTGTCCTCTTCAAAGTTCATCCCTGTGAGAAACAGAAAGTCGCATGTTACAAACGGTTGAAAAACGAAGAGAAGAGTGCCATGCAAGTCACACAACCTGTCATGCAAACAGTCAGGCACAATCCCATGCAAAATGCTGAGACACTTTATCACAACAAAATCCAAAGAATGTCAGTCGTCTTTGGACCCCGCACAGTAAAAATATCAAACAAGAACAGCAAAGGGTTTTTGAAAAGTAGTGGGGGGGAAAGAATTGTTCTCCATTTCCAGTGGATGTCAAAATTGACAAAACTGGCATGCTCTTAGTATCTTAGTAAAGTATCACAGCCAAATGCAAACCACCTAACATCAGCCGTTACACTGTTGCTTTTTTTTTAGCTGATTAATAGTTCAATTTGTTCCAAAAGGACTTAAAAGTTGCTTAAGTTAAGCAGGTTTAATAAGCCAATTTGGGACTATGGAGTTAAACTCGGATAGAAGAAACGTGCAGCCAGTTGGTGTGGTATGGGAGAAGCAAAAAATGTCGACAAGCAGCAAACGCAGCCCTTGTGATCCATTGCCTGCTCCAAGCCACACCAGTTCACCTTTGCCACTGTGAGAAGGAGAGAGGGGGAGGGGAGGGAGAAGGAAGTCACTTCCACCTGGACCACTGCTTGTCTTTGTCTGTTAAAGGCACATATATCACCCCCATCAAGGGCTTCATTTTGGTGCTGCCGTCTTCCATCTTGTCGTACTGCTCCAGCATCTGGTTGCCTCCTGCCGGGCCGACGGGCAGGATCAGCCGGCCGCCTGGCTTCAACTGGTCCAGTAGCTGGGAGAGAGAGATACTCACTGGGTCAGTGGCGCGGTAACGCACTGGACCGCCATCTACCACCATTATGTGTTCCAACTTTAAACGGGTTCGATTTTGAGGTTTGGTTTTCCTCCCTAAGCTGATAGTGAACTGGGACGACGTATTCGCAGTGCTGCCGTGTGGGGGACTCACTGCCTGGGGGACGGTGGGTGCTGCCGCGCCGACGTGGATGGCATCGTAAGGCGCCTCTTCCTCGAGGCCCATTCGCCCGTCTCCCACTGAAACACAAGCAGGCTATCACTCACGGGATGCCGGTCTCAAGGCCACGCCAGCCTCGCGCACCAAAACTGACGGGCGCTCAAGAGCTGCCCGACTGCAGGGCAGATGAAAGGAGGCACTCGCTTCTTAATTATTCAGCACTGCACTCCCCGGGTCTGCTCGGCTACGTTCGCTCCCCCTCTGAGGAACAGACTGCGACATGTAATGAGCATTACACTACACCTTGTTCAGGAAAGGTGCAATTTACCATTCAAACAATGTGCAGTTTCGAAAAGCGTTTTGACTCTAGACTAGAATAAAGCCCGCTACCAGGACACCTTACCTATTAGCTTCACTCGGCCCGATGCTATCAAACTGGGGTCATCTTTCTTCACATTGTTTACGGAGTCGTCTACCAGCTCTTTGATGTGATCGATTCCTATCACCTTCCCTTTGGGACCTACCTGTAAAAGCATGGAACAATTCAGAAAATAATAACAAGCGGAAACACATCTCTGATTATTTAACGCTGATTAGTTGACATACTACTTAAATCAATCGATTAGGAGCGCCTCCAAGGAGAAACTGTATTTGTTTACCCGTCATGTGTGGCTCACCATTCGTGCAAAGCAAGCGGATAGGATTCCACTGCCGGAGCCCACGTCCAGAGCCTTGGCTCCCTCGTACAGCTGGTCATGTAGCAGCTCCAGGGCATAGGCATGCTGGGAGGACATTAACGAGAAAGCTGCATTACGACCCGTCCCTCCGCTTTCTCATCCCATCTAACGCTAGCTACCGCAGACAAGACGGCACACACAGGACATCTGCATGGTACGGCTAACTGCGTAGCATCCCCACCAGTCTCTTTTTGTCCCCGTTAGCACTGCAAAGCTATCAATTTTACACTCAGGGGAAGAAAATGTGGCGTGTTTCTCTTACTGGGCCCTGCTACTCTGTCTACAGAATGATGGAACGGGAGCAAGCTTTACAAAATTACTGGATGTTGTGTTTCACAGGATGTAGAAGTGTAGAAGTCATACCATGTGCGGGGCGCTGATGGTTGCTTGATAGCCTTTTGGTTGAAAGAGAGGCATAGGTTAGGTTATCTCTTGGATTTCGGATTGTATTTGCATTTTGCTGCAGTGTGTGTGTGTGTGTGTGTGTGTGTGTGTGTGTGTGTGTGTGTGTGTATAGAGATGAGCACACATACCTATTGACTGCGGCGAGTCCATGTAAGGATTACACCTAGAGAAATGGGCTCGGTCTGTGGCCAGCATGACTTCATAGACCTTGTCTGACTTAATGATCCCATTTTCTACGGATGCAAAAAGAGATGTTCTATGTCACTAACACACAACTGAAATATATGACAAGCAAACGTGGCCACACACACATCGGATAAGCTAAGATGAAACTTATTATTATTATTATTATTAATAATAATAATAATAGTAATAATAACATGAATTTATAAACATACAAACAGGATGTGCGCAACGTGTGTCATATTGGCATTAACAGGTCTACAGACGACTACAGACACGTCTAGTGTCTAGGCGTGTTGACATGTGGTGGGAGAAACTAAAACGCTCCGCAGACAGAAGCACCGGTGTCTTCAGATTAATCCCTCACAACAGGTTCCGCTGACCGTTGTTGCCAACAGCAGGAAATGCCAACGACAGCCGGAGCCGCTCTCATTACCGGCTCCCCTCGCCCTCAGCGGTATGTTCTGCTTCAGGATACATTACAAATACCCCATACGGACTTCCAGATGGACACCTACTAGCGATTTCTGTAAGGAGAATAACCCAAACCAGTGGCTTTCTAACATTTTTCTAGCAATAGGCAATTTCTCTTAGAACTCAATATTGACTTTGCAGGCCTTTTGGGTAGGCTTACCCTGTTTTACAAACCTTCATGTCTACAGTATTCTCTTTTGTATTTTGGGAACACATTCATTCTCCCTCCGACACACTGTTGGGTCCCAAACCAAACTGAAAAAAAAAAAACAATGGATTTACTCCCTTAACAAATTAGTGTGCTACACCTAGAGTCTTGAGCTGATGGCGTGCTGGTCAAAAGACAGATTAGCATGCCTCCTGAGTGTGACCTGCTTATGCCAACTTAGGGTCTGCTCTGTTGGAGTCTAAACAGGTCAGTGTCCAGGACAGTGTTTCCTGTGTGTTCATTCAGCAGTAGTGGACAATCAAGGTGAGAAAAAGAAAAAAATATAGCAGATAATAATGAAGAAAATGCCCCCCCCCTGAATTGTAAAACCTATTCTTATACTGAAGCTAAAACAAAAATTCAGAGCTACCTCCCAGAATGCAGCTCTGCATACTGACAGCTGGCCCCAGTCTCTCCTCGTGCACAAGATCAATGATCAATGTCACCATGAAAGTATTTCCTTGCAAAATTACATCATCAAGTGTTTAATACATATCAGCAGAGAATTACAGAACTTGCTTCTCTTGCATTCTCTTGAAAGCAAGTGGAGCATTCTTGGCCACTGTCCGCAACCCAAGGAGCTTTTGGCAAAAGCTTGCAACTGACATGAACCGTCTGCTGAAATGCTTTGCTGGACTGCACAGAATATAAATAGGCCTAAGCCTACTAGGTACTTGCTGCTGGAATTGGACAAGCCTACTCCAGCCTTTAGCAATATTCAGAACATTTTCCAGACCAGTGGTGTCAGGTCATGTCATGGAGGGCCAGGAGTCTGCAGGTTTTCACTGATTAGTTGGTCCCTCTCTGTTTGAAGCACATTCAGTAACTGTTCTTAATTTGCGTCCATCTTCCTATGAACAAGCAACTCTGCCAATGACACAGCATGCTGTCACCTCCAAAGTCTCACCAACACGGACTGAAAACTAGCTACCCGTTTCCAGTTGCCAGTGTCAACTTACCATCTTAATAGTGAATGGTACAGTGAGAGAGCTATCAATGAATGTGGGCAGGGCAACTAGCAGCGCAGCTATCAATAGCTACAAAGTCGAAATGGCGCACATATAGCTAACAGGGTGAGCTAACCTACCATAAAACTGTCGTTGAACCGACGCTCTGTAAACCTACACTTCGGGCTAATTTAGTAACTCAACGCTTTCTTCGTTTTGCAGCCTCTGGGGTATGCATCTGTTTCACAGCGTAAA
This sequence comes from Monocentris japonica, assembly GCA_900323365.1. Lineage (NCBI taxonomy): Eukaryota > Metazoa > Chordata > Actinopteri > Trachichthyiformes > Monocentridae > Monocentris > Monocentris japonica. Next base: position 36,492 of record OOFE01016075.1, read on the forward strand.
CGTGGTTTGGAAAAGGGGTGGAGAGGTAACGCTAGGTCAACAAGATGCCACAGCCTGACACTATATAGCTTAGCAACCAGCTAGTTAGCTAGCCTAACGCTGCTGTATTCAGCTCAGTCTGGCCAGCCTCTAAACACAATCGTTTTTGGAGAATGTCGGACCTCTAGTTGAACGCATTTACATAACATTTAGACTTACTGCGCAGGTTGTTGACAAGCTCTGCGTGGCTGGCTCCACCAGATTTCCAGGCCATTATTAAACAGACTTTGCGGAGTAAGTAGACAGCAGCTGTCAGTGCCGCGCCTGCGCCAACTGTTTTACCGATGAAACTGACAACCTCCAGAACTGACGGAGCGGTGGATACGTCACGAGACATCCAAATGCCGTTTACCACAAGGCTGCCTTTGTAACGCACATCCAGATATCATGAAGCGTCATTTTTTCACAAATCGAAATTCATAAGGTAAGGGGTTTAGCAAATGTTAATTGGACAGGCAAATACCACCTTGCTATGTGCATTATCAGATTTGCCGCAGTTTGACAGCGGCCACTAGGAGGAGTGCGAGACATATAATTACGTTGTGGGAAAAAGTTGGCTGTAGTGGTAGTTTGACTGGACAGAGCCACCGTACGTATGTAGTGACGGCGGGTTTCAGTTAGGTGATGCCTATGAACGCTAAGCTAATACTCAAAATACTTTGTTAAAGTACGAGAAATCGTGTCTCTTTCCCTTTCCATGGAGAGTGTAACTGCCAAATACGTGTCCCAGAAAATCAGCAAAACGAGATGGAGGCCAGTGTCGTCTTCCTCTTTGCAACAACCAGACATCTTTGCCACCGGTTCGTGGGACAACGAGGTGAAAAGCTAACGTTCATGTTAAGCCAGGATGAAGCTAGCCCTGTATGGAGATAACGCCGAAAAATCTGTCGATGTAATGCAATTTGGGGTTAAAAGTGCTGCTGTGTGGATCATCTGTATACTGAACATATTAATGACAATCTGTGCTTGATCTTTGCTCTTCATTATGACAAAAACTCCCAAGTTCAAATATGGAGTCACTGGAAGTTATATCTCTTGCAGGACAACAAGATTTCCATTTGGTCCATTGGGGATCATGGGGTTTCTGGCATGGAAGATGATTTTGAAGGCGACCCTCAGCTATTGTGTGAACACAAGCATGATGGAGATGTTCTGGATCTTCAAGTAAGACGCTTATGGTGGAGAACCAGCTCGTCTGCCTGCACATATTAGACTTATTAGAGTAACAGCAGCATACTAGGTTTCCTGGAACATGAAGTTGGTACCTGCTGCATTTATTGTTAAACTCATGGTTGTCATGGTTGCATTGATGTAGAGAAATACGTTTATTGCACATTACATACTTAGATATACAAATGTGGCTAATGTTCTTGAATCTCTGATAGTTTCTGGACCAAGACAGAATTGTCACAGCATCGTCAACTGGAGCAGTGACCATCTTCCGACATCACCAAAACAGTCAGGTACTTATTCGCTTACCTATAACCCCTTTCTCTCACACACACACACACACACACATTGGGAATATTACAGTATACTGATCCAGAGCCATCCCGTATAGGACACGCCGCTGCAGTGTCTCAACTTTGTAAACACCACCCATTTACAGTGTGCCTTTAATATCACACTTGTGTGCACTCGTGTGCCGAGGAGGTTTGGAATGACTAAAAATTACTGTAATGTTTTACATCGCTGAAACATTTTTCTGATATCAAACACCATTGTAGCTGTTATCTAGGTTTGGTCAGTTATCCACAGGAATAAGAAAAATACACCACCAGACAGCAAAACAGGCCCCAAAATGCAAGGCTTATCATTAGGTTGGATGTTTCCTTTAAACCCTTATTTAACAAGAAAATATGACTAAAACGTACAGCAACAGAATGGAGAATAGTTGCAGGGGAACTGAACCGTAATATCCATTCAAGTACACACTATACTTGGAAAGGATATTCCATACTTTTATTGTGGTGGATAAACTCCACCACCAAATGATGAGGAGTAAGAATTCCAATGTGTTTGTACTTGTCACAAATGGCCAATGAAACTGAACTTGAACTTGAACTCATTTCCTGTTAAAGACTTGACATCTTTCTCTTCACTGCAGACGATATCAGTTTCTCAGCACTGGGAGAGAGCACACCGTTACCCTTGTGACAATGCCCCATGCACTGGAGTTGTATGTAACAGTCCTGAGATTGTCACTGTTGGTGAAGATGGGAGGATAATCCTCTTCAGGGCTGACCAGGAAGGAGTGATTCGAATCATAGGTGTGAGGGATTTCCACATTAAAATGTACAGTCACAAGTTGGTGATACTCAAGTGAAATGTTCTTAAGATTTGATTTGACATTGCTCCTTTATTGTTGTCAGACAATGCTGATAGCAGCACGATTCATGCCGCGACTTTCCTGAGGACAACAGAGATTCTAACAGTGAACTCCATCGGCCAACTCAAGCTGTGGGATTTCAGACAACAGAGCAATTCACCATCGCAGATTCTCTCCCTGTAAGATCTTCTCAGAAAATAAGTTATATTCAAGTCTTTCTTTCCATGTCTTTTAGGTTTCCCGGTCGCAACCTTTTCATTTCGTAGATTTCGATCATAATCAATATCTCATAGGTTGTTCTCTCTGCTTTCCAGGACTGGGGATCGAGTCCCTCTGCATTGCGTGGCCAGACACCCCAACCAACAGCACATTGTGGCCACAGGAGGCCAGGACGGCATGCTCTGTATCTGGGATGTGAGACAAGGCAGCACACCTTTTTCACTTACGGAGGCGCACTCTGCTGAAAGTAAGATGATGTGCAGACAGGGTCGGGGTAAAGAATGTGTTTGGCGGCTAAATCATCTGCCACACTGGCCAGTAACATTTTGAGATGATGACAATTAAATGCCTCGGTTATAGACAGTCTTTGGTCTTTGCCTGTTGTCAAACGCTCATCTCTGACTGTGAGCCAATCAAATGAGAGCAAAATAATGGCTCAGTATGAAACAGGCTCCTGATTGGCTGCTTGTTACGCTGCACCACACAAAGCGGTAGCATCTAAACTTGTGTTTCTCAGCTTGTCTGGATGTTGACTAGCCTAACGTTAGTTGAAACCTCATGTTATTCCCACGTTACTCTATGTTAATCAATTATGTTGGCCATATATATATATATATATTTTTTTTTTTTTT
>OOFE01016077.1:0-10614 GCA_900323365.1 Monocentris japonica
GTCTGAGGGGCATGTTGAAGCAGTTTATTTTGTTTGGAGCTAAGAGAAGAGAGTTGGTCGCTCCTGCTAACAAGCTGTTTCAGATTGACTAATGACTGATGGTCTGTTAGAATAAGACCGATGAGCCAACTGTGATGACATGTTTTGTCAGAAATAGCTGTTTGATCGTTACCCTGTAATGGCCTGAGTTTGAGTTGTCTTTCTAGGCTTGAAGACATGATGGAATTAATCTCCAGCCAAACACAAGCCGGGTCACACTCGAGTTCAGACTGCTTCATCAGACAAACAGACAGAGTGGCAGTGGATGCTGCTTTAACCAAATATGACAACTGCTCAAAACGGAGCAGATCTCAAACGGACATGTTTGAGATCTGCTCCGTCTAGGTCAAAGTCAAGTAGCAGTTGTCTCAGCAGCAGTTACCATTGAAAAGCTACACCACAAGCAATAGTGTTTTCAGACCTTTTTGTTATATTGCAAAATAGTCCTTGGCAGGCAACTCGACCCAAACCTTGCAGCTGGCTCACTAGAGCTGCATAGGAAACCAAATGATTTACTGTGGGGCCGTTTCTTATAAAGGCTTTACTCAAGTGATGTTGCCAGGAAATAAAATAGACATAGTATCCCCCCAAAACGCTGTAACTCTAAATACCCCCGGGCGTCTTTCCATGCAGCACACTCATTGTACGTGGTGTTTAACTGCAGGTTCTGACAAATACTGTCTATCTCTGGGGGTATGATGTCCCACGGATGGCCTATGGATGTTGATGTCACATGTGTTTTCAAGGGATAGATTCCCTCTTTTAGTCACGAAATTGTAAATCTGTCTAAAATGCATGGGAACAACTATGAACTTTGTGGACACAACAGCGTTCCCTCTCCAGGCAACCATGTTTTTCTCCAAAAACAGAGCTCTGTTAAATCGGTCTGTGTTTGCCAGAGAAGTCTGGATTTGTTTTTATATGCTGCACCATGAGGAGAGATGGAGGGTGTCCATCAGTTTGTCATCTTATCAGTGGGTAGAGGCAATCAGGATGGCTTTGTATCCCTGTGTGTTGGCTTCTGCAGATATTATCATTTTCCATTGTGCGTCTCTTATCTTTCCTTTGTCACCAACTCCTTCTCCACTCCTCTCCTCTCTATCATTGCCTCTTGGCATGCTGTCCCGTGACTGCTGGTCTTAATGCATTAAACACAGCAACATCAGTGGAACCAACACACAATCACAGCGCACACACCCCCATATAAGCACAAATACGTGTTGCGATGTCTCACGTTCATTGGCACGCCAACACATGATCGCCTGTGCGCTGTCTCTCACGACACCCTCACAATATCTCAGTCAGTCAACAGAACATGAGAAGGGGTGGAGTCCAGGTTCTAGCAACAGAACAGGAACAGGAGCAGGGAGCCAGGACAAAGGAGACCTGAATGAGGGTTCAAAGCCATTCATGAGGGAGACTTCACTGTATGGACAACAACATGGGAAGGTGTGAGAGTGGCTGAAACTTGAAACAAGCACACCTCAGCTGTCTGACCCGTAATGGACCCACTAGATGTCTCTGAGCATCGCCAGCACCTTACTGCTGCACAAGAGCCTTGGTACACTTGGCCTGCGTCTGCACTGGGACACCCTTTAGTTTCAGTTGGTAGCATGCTTGTAGACACGCAGACTCCTCAAAAGTATATCACTGTCTCCTGGTCTTCCTGTGTGTGGCTTACCACTGCTGTTTGTAGAACTTGCATTCTGAGAACAGCTCAACAAGCTACTTCAGGTACGGCAGATGTCACGAATCTCGTGACATTTTGTAGCGGAAATGGTTTTGGCTCGGTTTTTCAAGTTTCTACTAAAATAAATACATAAATGTGCCCTCAAATGCATTAACGTACTTTTTTTTAAAAAAAAATTGAATCTGAAAAGGCACATATACCAATCCACTCGGGGAGGATAAAGTCCCCGTTCTTAGAGGGTCGTTTCTTGGCGCGTAGCCATAATGAAGTCTTTAATAGGGCACTATAAGAACATGTCTGCCCCAGATGTTTTCTAAATAAATCCTTCCTGATGTGCTTTTAATCACCTCTTTGTGGCCTCTTCCTTTGATCTCTGTGGTGAAGTTCAAAATATAGGAGGGGAGGAGGGGCTGATCGAGTGAGGAAGATGTGGCTCTGCAAATCAGGGAGCAGGATAGAGCAATATAAGAAGAACGCTGTGTCAGATGACAGGAACAGTCTGAGGGTGAGTGTATTACAGTGTATTGCCTCAAAGGCGTCATCCTCTGAGTCCCCCCCCCAAACCCGGGGAAGCATGCCTGCCAGTCATGCTGGTTACTGCTCCGGAGGCTCTATGATGCTCGTCTTTACACAGCTCTTTGTCTCTGGCTCCTCTCACTGTCACTCTAAGAGCCCCACTGCACATGAACAGCTACCATAAACAGAAGAGGCAGTGATGGACTGCCCGAGAGAGCATCGGGGAGAGAAACAGGGGAAGAGAGAAGTTAAAAGTGACTGCGAAACATGCAGCAAAAAAAGCTTTTGTCTTCCTGACTGAACTGTGTTGACAGACTAGACCCCTCAGAAGAGGCTGTACCCAAACTGTCAGCGTTTTGACGAGCGAAAGGGTAATCCCTAATTGCATGATTAAACCCCACGTATTGGGGACACCCACTCCCTGAATATCGAGCAGCTTAAACAAGGTTTTAATGAAGCATGAGTGTGACATTACCATAGCAACGGACAAAGAGAGAGGAAGGTATGCTTCTGGAGCTAAAAATATAGCAGAATGAGAAACTGCATCGTGGAAAAAAACTAGAAGTGACTGCTTATTCAGTGAGTAAAAAGGAACCGCTTTTGCGCTTTTCCCTTCATTTAATGAGAATGACACAGATGCAGAGTTGTACCAGAAGAACTTCTCTTTTTTTTTTGGAAACACTAAAAGGAATGTGATGGGACATGATTTAGCAAGTTTATACAAAGCAACAGAAGACATTTTTTAGTTTTTTTTCCCTCTCTCTTAAATGTTCCCCCAGTTGGATTCCTCTTAAAGCTGCAAACCGTGAGATATCGCAGGCGCCCATCTCATATCTCCAATCTCTGGTGCCTCTTGACAGTGCAAGTCCCAGAGCGACACTGAAACAAGCGCTCTCTCCCTCTCTCTTTTCTGCACTTCCCCTTAAGCCCCCTACTTTTTCATGTTGCTGGTGATTATATGAACTGTTAGTGTTTCAAAACAACAGACCCTGCTGTCTTCTTTTCCTGTGCTTCACTCCTCCGTCCTTGGCCCACGCGTTGTTCCGCCGAGCACAAATCTACAGTGCGTCAAGAATCGCTGTGAAATCACTGCCAGAATGCATCAGTCTCTGTCTCTCACTTCAGGATTTTACTACTCTCATTTCCTTTGCTTAGGGAATGATCAGTAAACAGTTATGAATATCTGTCTACAGGGTGCATAGATAAGAAAGTGGTGTGCCTAAAGGGATTGTATTTATTCTTTGGGTGGGTAAATGTGAATGCCGGTGAGTATTTTGACCCCAAACATGTATGTCTTTGTGTGTTATTTTTGTGTCAGCTGCGTCTTTTTTATCATCTTTGTTTTTGCCATCAGTGTTATCAGCATGCTTGTCGGCACTGAGGCATGTACCAGAGATAACGGTGGAGAGAAGGGCAGTGAAGGGTTGCCCTCTGCTCATGGCTTTTCCTATTCTCTCAGATAAGCTCCGGCAGTAGGATCTCATGACTGAGCCTCATTTAAACCCTATAGACGAGGCCTCCCATAGTTGGGCCATTCCAGCATCGCCAAATAAGATTCACTGTGGGACTGTTTTCTCGGTCTGTCACGTGACCAAGGTCATTACAAGGACTAGGTCACAGCTCAATCATGCCACAGCAGCAGTAAAAGTCCTCACCCCCTCCCTTGTTACAGTCGTCCTCTGAACATTAATGCTCTTCCCCTGGGAATTGACTGTAGGCGATCAATGGTTGCTCTGCTGGTGTGAAAAGAGTTCACAGCCCCGGGGCTCAGTGATGGATAGAGGCAGAGAGACACACTACAGCTACCTGCTAACACCACCAGCAGATACAGTCTGTGCCTGTGTTTTCTATGTGTGCACAATCTGGCTGCGCGGTGTAAAAAAGGCCTGCGTTAATGGGCCCATATGTGCAGTGACTTGTGAAGGCTGAGAGGAACATTGAGCTGGCGGTGTAGGAGTGTGGTATGTCACTACTGATGCTTACGAGATGGAAAAAGGATCGAGTACAATTGTGGGTGTTTTTTGCATCTCTTGCTTTAGCCATTTTCTCGAATCTACAGTATTGTGGTAGCAGTAGTGAAACTTTGTAGTACTTCACCATCATCATGTGATGTCTGATGACTGAGGAAACCGTGCACTGCAGATGGAATTTTCCTCCCAACAGTCAATCACATACCTCATGGTTAATACACAGTGAGGTTTTGCCTTGAAATCTGATTGGTATTGTTGCTGTTTAGCAGATGATGCACATAGTTTGAGTAGAGCCATGCTATTCTATCTACAATACTCAAGTGCATCATGCTCAGGTGATATCTCCCTGAAACACTTCTTCCTACCTCAATTTGGCTTCCCACAGAGACTCTCTAACTTGCCTGGGGCAGTTGGGGATGCTGGACAGGGAGCATATCAGAGTATGATACTCTCAGAGCTCACTTACACACATACCCATACCACCATTAAAGGGGGTGGAATTAAACAGGAAAGGACAAATCACAGCAGCAGATGCTCTCTGTGTATTCATGATGGATAACCTGGTGTCCGCTACAAAGCCCAGCAGGGCCAGACATTGCTAAACCATTAAGTCATACAATTTTCCCCACAAGGAAATCTCTGTGATATTATATTGTATTCCCAACAAAGTTTATTTGTCTGACGGACTATAGTTTCCAATAATCGAATAGGCCTTTTCGATCCCTTACTACTGACATTTGGAGCCGATTCTGGCAAATCCCACTTGGTCCTGCGGTGAAAAGTGGCTAAAGAGTTTGGCCTGGCCTGGCGCTGTGTTGCCACTACAGCAGCTTTTGAGCAATGGGTGTGAAGGGCAGAGGGAGAAAGATGTGTTACAGGAAGTTCTCAACCACAGTCATTCAGTGGAACTGCTCAACTGTAAACGTGTTGAGCGGTCCTTCTGGGTAAACAAACGGTAAACACATTACACTGCAAACAAGATAAGCTGCAAATGTAAACTGTCCGAAGACAAGGTTAATCACCGTTCTTATCTTAACCAAAATGTTTGTGAGGGCTTGTATGTGTGAGTGAAAGTGTGTGTATGTGTGTGTGTGGTATGGGCAGTGGAGCCAGGTTTAAATAGTGTGTGTGACAGGTAGCAGGTGTTGTAATGGGGCAGCGTTGCCTTGGTTTTTTGTGACCAGACACTGCTAATTGGGGCTTATCAGGTGTTTCTGGGAAATCCAAACAACACCTGGGGCCTTTGTGCAGCCATCAGTCACATGATAGAGAAAGGAACTCCGTCTCTTATTAGGATTAGGAGGGAAAAAAGATCATCTTTCAGAAACATCACCCCCTTTTGAATCTTTTTTACACATCTGAACACAACGATGTCTTTTCTGCAGGCCGCTGAGGTTGCAAGGTTTGTTAAATTTTAATTTGTGCATGTGGTTGTGAAAAGTAGGCGTAGCTGTGAAAATCACATATCACTTTGCACAGTTTGGTGGCTTGTGAGCGTGCACCAAGTGCATCTGTGCTTTTGTGTTTTTGGTGAAGACTGAGATGACAGACTTTGACTTGATCATGTGCTTGTTCTTGTTCTTTTCTCAACACGCTCTCTCTTTTGCTTATCGCTACGCTTTGCTGTGAAATCAGGACAGGATATTGGCTCCTTTGACGTACTGTAACCTTATGTTAGCCACAGCCAACAACATTAATATTCTCTTCTAGTGACACCACGAGAAAAAGGTTGCTCTTGCTGTCCAAAGTATGAATTAAGAGTCCTTCCTTTGCCTTAAGATGCCATACAGAACAACAACACCTCAGTACTAACTTGCTATTCATCTACGACTTTCAAACTCGGCCTTTGTTGTTGAGTCTCTGCACGCTGCTGTTAAAAGCAACGGTCTCACTCTATTGCTCCCTCATTGTGTCAGGTAGGAAAGGAGTCATTAGTTGGCATGGTGTGACAAAGATTTCAACAGTGTGTGCTATGTCTATTGTGGAAGCATGACAGTGATGTCTGGGTCGAACGTAGGGCACAACTTTGTCGGCAGCTCGCAAGGGAGGCTCTGCAGAGCAGGAAGTCTGCGCTCCTGTCCACCAATCATGGTGGAAACGTCTAGATGGCACACAGCAGGTAGGTGCAGGGCAGGGCTGCAGCAAGACAGCACTGTAGGCAAACCAGCCCATCAGGTTTCACAGACACAAATCCCTCAAATCCTTCAATGACAGATGCCAAGGACTCCTCTGTGACAACGGGGCCTTGAGCTGCCGAGACAACACATGGAAGGCCTGAAAAAGCTGGCACAGAGAACTGAGAGACCTGAGCAGAACTAACAGGAAACAAGACTAAAACAGAAGAAGACTGGAGGCTACAGAGAGGCAGAGCTGGTCTAGATTGGTTACAGGCTTCAGTGTACGCCGTAATGCAGCCTAATGTACTTACACTGGTGTAGCTGGCACATGTGCTCAGCCTCAAGCCCCCTATTTGTGTCTTGATGCAGTGGTTCTGATAAGAAATTGCTCAACTATAAATAAAATTCAGCTATGATACAGTTGCAGTAGCCAAATGGAAGTTCTCTGTCTCATAATTGAGGCTGAAGGGCAACGCTCTCCACACTGAAGGAAACTATTGTTCTTTGTTCCTGCCTGAGGAAACAGCGTGTTGGTTATTACTGGCAACCAATAGCAGCTCTGTGTTGAACCTGTCTGTATGCAGCTGGACTGCTCTGCTAGACCGTCTATGTCTGTCTTGTATGCACAATTCGGTGTGTGTGGGTGTGCCATCCAATTTTAAGTTCTATGTGTTGCAACACATCCATGATTGTGAGTGTGTGTATGTATGTGTGTGTGTGCGCGTCACAGTGATGTCTCAGATTCCTGCCTTTGTGTCCAGATGCCGTTCCACATGCATGCTCTCTTTCTGTCTTTGTCTCTCTCTCTCTCTCTCTCTCTCCCTCTCTCTCTGGGGTTTCGAGTCATGTAGCCCAGCAGAACAGAGCAGAGGTTCAGCTCCCAGTTCCCACTAACTGTTGAGAGCAGAGAGCTGCAGTAGCCATCCTGGCAAATTGTAGAGAGGAGCAGTAGAAGCATCAGTGTTGAATTACCACAGGAGGTGGCCTGCAGAGGGATCCCGTTACCTTTGACAGGCGTAGGACACCAGCTCCACCTCTAATTAGATTTCCAGAACATCCAGCTTTCTGTTGCTTAAGCTTTTGTTGAATGTTCCTCTCACTTCAACACTGTAGCTACAGCCTTTTTTTATTTTGCTTTGGTTCATTTACAGGTTACCCCTTTTAAATGAGGTTTCTGGGTCATGGGAAGCCACATTTGTCCCTCACTAGGGTTTTGTCACCTATTTTTTTTTAAGCTTGGGTGCAACATTTCTACAACTGCAGCCTTTGTAGATAACAAATTCTCACTGCCACTCATAACAACAGACACATTTGGATGAGTATTACAAAATGGTATTGTGAGTGCATGATAATTGTTAGAATCACAGCATGATACACTCCTTTGCACTACACACACACACACACACACAGACATACACTTGCATTTGCACATATTTATATATTTTCACATTTTCAGATGTTTGACTTATATTTTATATCTGATATCTATTGTAAATAGTGTGCTTTGTTTTTTACTGTAAATATTGTTTTTGCTACTGTTGTTTTTTTTGCACAATCCTGTGAGCATTGCCACTTTTCATTTCACTGCACATCCTGTATGCGTATGTGACAAATAAAGTTCTTGACTTCTTGACTTCCACACAATGCACAAAAAGTTTAGGGGCTTAAGAACATGACATTAAACTGAATGTAACTTTCTCATGCTCATCTGATGTTTGTTTGATGACTCTGCTTGATACTCTGCTTGTAATGCATTGCTCAGTGTTACCGAGGTATCTATTGAATTTGTTGTTAGCTTTGTGAAGTGGCTGTAACAGGCGGGTCATGATGGAGAGGCCTGCCTGACACACGAGCTACGCTGAAGTTAGAAGAAGGAGTTCACCGGAGTGGAATGGTTGTGCTCCACACAACAATGCTGCGTGTTGACAGCCGAGTGCTTGGACAGGGTTAGAGGAATGCCCCCCTCAGTCTGAAAGTCTGAGCTCTTGTCTGAGCGCTAGCACTCAGCCTTACAGAGCATTTGTCATTCTCTCTAAAAAGGTGATCTCTATCTGCTGAAGTTTACCGTCCTAAAGGGAAAATAGTTGACCTGGCTGTTTTTTCCTGAAATTGATTTCACTGAGATTCAAATCTTAGGTTCCCCACATTTTCGATATGGTTTCCTCATAACGCCCTTATGAGCCAATGGATTATTGCTCTCCATTCCTGTCAGACTGCTAGAAGCCACAAGTGTCTCCCTGCGTGGGTGTTCAGTTGGACACGTAACAAATAGACACAATGATCGCTGTGTATTCACAGCCTTGCGAGCATGTGGCCACACAATCATTTTTGTCTTGTGATTGGATGTCTTTACTGTAAATACCAGCTCTTTGTATGGAATGTATGTTATTGTATATGTAATCTCAAGGAAATTTGATATTAAAAGGAAAAGTTTGGGATGTTTGATCTACAGCATCAAAAGTATTCTTTTAAAGTGAACATATGAAGAACAAAACATTCCACCATATTTGCAACATACAGTAAAGGTCAACTGAGAGTTTTAAACCAAACGGCATGACAGGTCTTTGGCTGGATAAGACTAAGACTATAAGGTTGTTGTAACAATTGTATTGTATTTTATTTTTGCTTTGTCAGTAACACAGCTTTTTCCTTATTTCCCCTGTCAGTAACTCAAACCATCTGTCTTTTTGTGTGTCTGCAGGTGACCCACATTGGGCCCTGAGACGTGACTGTGGGACAGGCAGTCTCCCTCCCAGCCTGCGCCCTCACCCCGTCTCTTCCTGAGAGGGAATGATTATCGGCCTAGACACACTCCACCACTCCGCTGTGTGAATGACTCTTTGTCGTAAAGCCGCTGTGCTCTGCCACCCTGTCACCATGAAGAGCAAGTATTCCCAGTACTACAACCGGAGTCTGATCCAGTACTACTATGCCTATGCTAAGAACATGACTTACCAGGACCTGGAGGAACGCACAAAGAAAGGGTTCACTACCCTTAATGTTGTCATTGTGGTCCTCTGCAGCATCATCATCCTGGAGAATCTGCTGGTTCTCATTGCTGTCTTCCGCAACAAGAAGTTCCACTCTGCCATGTTCTTCTTCATTGGCAACCTGGCATTTTCTGACCTGCTGGCAGGCTCTGCCTACATAGCCAACATATTTCTATCAGGGCCAAGGACCTTTGAGCTGGTGCCAGTGCAGTGGTTCATACGGGAGGGCACGGCATTCATCGCTCTGGCCGCCTCAGTCTTCAGTTTGCTGGCTATCGCCATAGAGCGCTACATCGCCATCACCAAGGTCAAGGTGTACGGCTCCAACAAAACCTGCCGTATGTTCCTCCTGATAGGAGCTTGCTGGGTCACCTCCATCCTGTTGGGGGGGCTTCCCATCATTGGCTGGAACTGCATCAATAGCCTCCGTGAATGCTCTGCCGTATTGCCTCTCTACTCCAAGAAATACATTCTTTTTGTTGTGACCATTTTCAGCATCATATTACTCTCTATTGTCATCCTCTATGTGAGGATTTATTTGATTGTACGTTCCAGCCACCAGGAAGCGACCAACTCCCCGGCCTATGCCCTTTTAAAAACTGTCACTATAGTGCTGGGTGTCTTCATCATGTGCTGGCTGCCCGCTTTTACCATCCTCCTCCTGGACTCCTCCTGCACGATACAATCCTGCCCCATCCTCTCCAAGTCGGGCATCTTTTTTGGCATTGCCACTCTGAACTCCGCTCTGAACCCGTTGATCTACACACTGCGCAGCAAGGACATGAGGAAGGAGTTTCTGCGTGTGCTGTGCTGCTGGGGGCTGCTGCAAAGCGGACGCCCACCTGATCGCTGTCTGGTCCCTCTGAAAAGCTCCAGCTCTCTAGAGCACTGCACCAACAAACATGAACACCAGACCACACCTATCATGCAAGATTGCACCACTTGTGTCTGACATGGTGTAAAAGCATCTGTGTGCTAGTGTCTGTGGATGAGAGAGAGAGAGAGAGAGAGAGAGAGAGAGAGAGAGAGAGAGAGAGAGAGAGAGAGAGAGGGAGAGGGAGAGAGAAGATGAATGAGACAATTAAACAGTGCTTTAATGGCACCTTGGTGACTAATGGCTTTTCCTTCCTGCCTGTCTGAGCGCAGACAAACACAGCAGTAGGCAGGGAGTGTGTGTGTGTGTGCTTGCATGAATGTGTGTACATATGTGTTTGTTTGTGTTTGCACAAACAAGTGTGTGTGTGTGTGTGTGTGTGTGTGTGGGTTGGATGTAGTCGCAGGAATTAAACTGA
>OOFE01016077.1:10634-28970 GCA_900323365.1 Monocentris japonica
AGAGAGAGAGAGAGAGAGAGAGATAGAGAGAGAGAGAGAGAGAGAGAGGTGTGTATGATAGAACAAGCAAAGAGGCTGTGTGCAGGCAGAGATAAAAAAAAAAGAGGACTCACCTTGGAATCTGTGCACCTCGCGAGGCTGGGACACGGCTCTCTGATAAGACACATTCTACAGTGCAGTCTCATTACAATCAAAATGTGTGAATTCACAATCACCATTCAATGGATTCACCCAGGCAGGGTGTGAAAACACAATCATTCTAGAGGGAACTGATCCGATGAACTCATAATTGTAGATGAGACCTTTCAGAAATGTGAAAATTGCTTTCTCATGGGTACTCTCACCAATTAATACACAGTTGTAAACCTTTTTCATGTACATGCCAGCTTTTTGAACACATGTGTAAACCCCCATTAAAAGCCCAAAATACAAAGCTCAAATACATAACACCAAAGTTATGAGTGGTGAGTTGTTTTTTTGGCCTTTTAAGGTCTGCGCCGACGCAAAGCTTGCAAAGTTGCACTTTGTAGATTTGGAGGCATTGTGTATTTTTTTTTTCCAATGACTGCTGCCCTTTGTAAGGCCTAAGTCCTAAGTCTTCTTCGTTGATGTATGTATACATTAGGCCTACACTTTACAGAGCCAGGAGGCAGTGATCAACCCTCGTCAAAACTGCACTCCAGACAAGCCAAATTAAGAGTACCCCCTCCACAAAACAAGGGCTATATACAACCTATATAAACTTGCTTAGAACCATTTGATTAACTACACCAACCTTACCTGCTTACATTTAATGCATGAAACTCTAACTCATCTGTAAGTGCTAATGTGTATGATATATTCCAGCTCTGGCTTCATCATTAACACCCCCTCCCTCATTTGTCCCCATAATCTGTCCCTCTTGCTTTTACTGTTGTGTTTTGTATCTTAACAGTTTCCTAAGAGGAAGGCCCAATCAGAGAGCACATTTCCTGAAGTGAGTTGGCACTGATAAATTTCACTCAATGACAGCTGTCCAGCAGCCATGACAATGGCTGTAGCAACGTCGCAGCGATGTGCTCTCTCTGTTTGTGCCGTCCTTTTGGGGAATGAGGCTGAATGTAAGTATGAAGTGTTTGGGGCAAGCGCTCCACCGTTGACAGTATTATTGATCATCATTTTGCATTATCATTGACATGCAGAGAGTGGAATGAACAGGGTAGGTCACTCTCACTGTGAAGTCTTAAATAGCACCACAAACAACACCTTATTGTGAACATCTTGGTTTGATTCGCTTGACATATGCCTTGTATAACGAGGATCAAATGAGATCCGTTCAGAGTAAACACGTGTAATCTTTCCAAAAACCCCTCACTTCCCTTACCAAAAAGGCAGCAGATCTGGTTTCAAAGGGGCAGGGGGATCTGCCCTCATGGGA
The DNA here is from genome assembly GCA_900323365.1 of Monocentris japonica. Taxonomy (NCBI): domain Eukaryota; kingdom Metazoa; phylum Chordata; class Actinopteri; order Trachichthyiformes; family Monocentridae; genus Monocentris; species Monocentris japonica. The sequence goes on from OOFE01016077.1 coordinate 12,052, forward strand.
GGTCAGCTTCATCCTACAGCACGCAACTTCCTTTAGCCATAGGAAGTCCTGTTTTTCATAGTCTGGTTCCTGTTCAGGGTTAGACTAGCCTTCTTCCTGTAGATCAGTGGTCCTCAAATCCGGGCCTCAGGGTCCAGAGTACTGCTGGTTTTCTATTCTGCCAGGTAGTTTCCATTCTAGCTGTCTAATCAGGGATTGATTAAGACCTGGGATGCCAGGTCAATGCAGTGAAGTTCCTGGTAGGAGAGAAAACCAGCAGCACTCTGGACCCCGAGGCCCAGATTTGAGGAACTCTGCTGTAGACATAAACACACATAAATGCACACACACACAGACACACACACACACTTAACCACTCTTCTCTCCATCACAATGTTTTTGTACAGGTTTTGACAAACGAGTAGAAATGGTGAAAAGCACTTTGGCAGCTTCAGTGATATCTGCTTTCCCCCCAGGGTTTTTCAGAGGGAGATGTGTTTTAGTCTGTGTACCTATCACGTCATTGTGTTGCCTAACTCTGTTTGATTTTTTTTATGATAAGTATATGAATAACTATGTATGTTTGTAAGTATGTATGTATGTATCTATGTACAGTATGTATGAAGTGTGTTATTGTATGGAATGTCTTGTGTGCAATAGCTGTGTGTGTCTAGTAGCACGCTCCATGTGTTAAATTGGTACAATCTTAAACACTAATAGAGGTACATAAACATTTTGTTAATTGCATTCCCTTTTTATAAAATAAATGAAATACCAAAAGAATCCAGTTTGTGTGAGTGAGTTGGTCAAAAGTAAGGTTCCAAATGAATAGGGTTGCTGAACTGTAAAGCCTCACCAGATTCAATTGCAGTTTATCTGCAGGTCCTGAGATGCCTCCCTATTGTGCCCACAGCTGAGAAGTATTCAAAAGCAGCGTTTAATTCAAACATGCTCTGACAAGGTCAGAAAAACACTTGTTTCAACACGAAAAGCTTGAATATAGCTTGATGCCACATGCAAATGTACCTTGGCCATTAATCATGGCCCTCTTGCCAAATAAAATTGTTCAATTGCTTAAAGGCTAAAGCAAGAAGGGGATATGATGGGAAGCTGGGTAGAGGGCAGGGAGGGTGAAACTGGGGTGTGGCAAAGAGGAATGGCTATTTGTAAGTTAGTTTGTCCGGGAGAAGCACGAATGAAAGGCCCTGGGAGAGGTTTTTGGCTAAGGGGGAGACTCAAGGGTGAGGGGAGAGGCTGACTTAGCGTGGGCTTGGGAGAGTCGGGCCTGGTTCCTGTCAGACGTCCAGGATTCCTGGGTGGGAACATTGGCTGAATCAGCCCCAGGAGGCTGCACTGCTGGGAAGTCTGCCAAGTCTTTCCAGTGCCCTGCAGGATATGACATCATACTCAGAAACCTGTAGGTGAAGTTGTATACACAAAAACATTCAAAGCAGAGAGCACACTAGACTTATGTGAGCTTAACCCCGCAAAATATGGAACAGGACAGTTTGAAAAACTATCTGTTAATACTGAAAAAACAAACAAACTGGTGCACTTGCAAGTGTCCATTATCTATCGCTCTTAGATAATAAAAATGTGTGAATGCGTGCACACACACACACACAGCCACACCATTTTTTCCGTCATAGAGTGGGCAGTGTAAAAATAAACTGTCTAATCTTTGTATGGAAGAAATTATCATTGCTCAAATAATAAAACCTATAGATTGCAGGAGACAGATCAGACGTGGTCAGGATACGTTTGCATACAAATGACAGGGAAATGATTCAAACCATGACTTGATAACGGTGTTAACTCAACCTCTCAGCTTTCAGGTTACTTATGATTACATAGTGCCACCTTGTGGTGAAATGGGCATATAGCCTTTACTTATACAGTGCCTGTGTATATACAGTGTCGAGATTATCTTCTACTATCAGATAACATCGCAAACGTCACTCTAATTTCAAGGCTCAGAATATGAAAATCAAATAATATGAAATATCAGAGTAATATGTCAGACTCCTCACTATTGTGGATATCGATCATCAACATAGGATAGTGAGTGTATAACTAAACACAAAAGGCTTTTATTCAACATTCAGATAAATACAGGCTCGAATGTGACAGTTTATCTCATTTCTTGTTAAGACCTAACATCAATCATTGGTCAAACAGTGCGATTGCTTCCGCCTGGTCAGTCGCCTAGTACATCTGGCAAAGATGAGGGGTGGACCAGTTTTAGTATTTAATTAAGAGAAGACGACAATTTGCGGGAATACAACCATTTTACAAAGAATGAAAAAAAAAAAGATAAAATATAATATCAAAATATGTTGAGAAATGTAGTTTATGCAGTCGGATGTGAAATATTACACCACAGAGTGTAAACGTTATACCTACAGATCACTGTAGTGGTACTGTCCAAAATACCCGGGTTTCCGCGCGAAAAGACGGCCCGCGCGCCTGAACTGCTTATAGCATCCATTGCAGGCAACACGCCAGTGACTGCACAAACGCACGGTTGTCAACAAAGTCGGGTTTTAACGTTGTTTTACGAATTTTAAAGACATTTTATCCTTTTTTGTCTGACACTTTTAGTTAGCTACTTGCAATGCCAACCAGGACCTCCTTGTCTCTGCCAGAGGATGTCAGGAAAAGGTATAGTAACCTGGATGCTAATAATACCGTGATGGAGAAGCCTGCATGCAGCTTGTTGCCCCACTGCAAAGCAACAACAACAATAACCGATTCGTGTCTTTGAACTTGCATTGGTTGTACTGCCTATTGCTGCAACCTATACGTTACTGTCTAATGTAACAGTTAACCGTTCGCGTACATTAGCCAGTTGTAGCTAACGTTAGCTCGCTCTCCATTGATGACAGTAGGACTGATGCTACGTTCAGAGTTGGCTCCATTAATTGAACTGTTAACGTTAGCTAGTTAGCAACTTGGCCTGACTATGGCTGGAGCAACAACGTGGGAGATTTGGCGCCACTCAGGAAGTTTTGTTATCCAGCTTGCTGCCAGTTCGCTGTCACACTGGTCGGATCGCAACAACACGGCTAGTGAATATGCTCAGATGATTTGCTAGGTGGCGGGCTAGCTAGTTAGCCTTTCTTGCCTTTGTTTGATAGTTTCCATACAGTAATATAGCTTCTGAAATGCTCCTGAAATGACATATTCTACGTTCACAGGCTGCAGGTGTTGGAAAATGATGAGGATGGCTTTTCAGACGAGGTGGGTCCTGTGCTCACTACACTTGAAAGCTACTATTACTACTACTAAGCTACAAGTCATCTCTGTGTTAATGCAATTTGCTCATAGGGTAATTGTCATTGGTGATGGTTTTCTATTCCGTTTAGGGCTCACAATGTCATTCAGCATAACACTGGGTTTACTATACTAGATTGCTATATTTGGTTTAATATATTGTCACATAAAGAAAAGAGAAGGTAAAATGATGAATAACTGAGTTACTTTCATATGAGGTATTTATTGAGTAATGACAATGATTTGCTATATAGGTACAAAATTGGTATATTAACCTAGCAAACTGTTTCTCAGCTGTAGGTAGTCATAATGTGTCATGGCTGTAGCTAGTGTCTAAAATGAACCTTTTGGCTCACCTGCCAAGGGCTGGTAAACTATAAAGAAAAGACCTGCCAAGAATATTTTTTACCAGCCAAAATAATAAATATTTGTTCTAGAAATGTTACCCTACCAGTTTTTAGTGACCTTTCATGTATACAATCAGATACTGTGAAATATTCATTAAAAGATGGGCAAATTAGTTCTTTCTCACTAGCTTATGCAATGGATCTTTTTTTGTCTTAACCTTTTTTGTTTGTGTGCTCACACCTGCTATTTGTGACCACATAGTTGCTGAAAGTTTTAACAAATGTTAGGCTAGGTAACCTGCGCCAAAACGGGAGGAAAAGTTTTACTTTGATTTGACTTGCTTAAGTTTGATAACTGGCAAAGACTGTATTACAGACAATGAAGTGTCATTGTCTCAAAGTTGCAGCTTGTGTGGCAGGTGAACCTTACTGATATATCTGGCTGATTTTTACCCATGCTTGGCAGGCATTCATTTTGCACCCTGGCTGCAGCTGACATCTGTATCTATGTATATTGTGGTTTTCACATGATTTGTTGTATTAGTTCAGTCCTACAGTTAATCGTACTGTCTATTTAGATGTTTTACAATGCTTTTCTTTCAGTGTTAAGTCTTTCTGAAAAGATCTGCCCCCTTTATAAATTCCATTCCAGGATCGTGTGAAGGAGAAGCTTAGGTTGGTGCAGGACTTCCTGCATGTCGACACTCAGGACCAGCTGAACAGCCTGGAGGAGAAGATGAGAAGTTCAGAGATCTCAATGGTCAGTGACTGTCCATGAGTTCTGTGAATGTTACTAATGCTGACATTTACCCTTCTAATTGGTCCTGTGTGACTCCCTTCAGGAGGGCTACCTCTCCAAAGTAAAGGCCTTACTCGGGAGGGAGCTGTGTGTGGAAAATGGTTCACATGCTGACGGCATGGAGCAAAATGGAAAGACAAATGGCGTTGCTACAAATGGTTCCCATGAGGATGGTGGAGATGTAACCATGGACATCCACGAGGAAGCTGATGCTATGAAGTCCCCATCTGTTCCGAAAGGAAAGGGTGGACGCAAGAGCAAGGCAGACACTGAAACAAAAAGTAGGCTTGGCAGTAGACTTGCACCTTTTTGATTAATTTGTGTCAGCTTAACAGCTGCATTCAAAGAGATAACCCACTTATGGAATGGTTTGGAAAATCTTGTCCTTTTTTCTACTTTCTAGAATCTCCTGTCAGTACCAGAATCACAAGGAACAGTGGAAAACAGCAAACCATCTCGTCTATGTTCTCCAAAGTGTGAGTATAATATCAGTTTTATCTTTTGCCTTTTATGCCCTTTTGCCTTATTTAGTGGATGTTTTCTGTTTCACAGTAAACTTATCTTTTCCCTTGCAGTCAAAAGCGCAAGTCAGATGAAGTGAATGGAGAAGCTACAAATGGACAAAAAGAACTTAAGATGGCGGAAGAAGATATTGAAGAGGTGAAGAATCCCTGATGTAGCAGTTGTTTGAAACATTAAGAGTTGGTGAAATTCACAAGATCTAAAATACTGCCTCATAACTTGATTTTCAAATTTCTCGTAGTCCCGGGAAGAGAAGCGTCTCAAAGTGGATTCGGAAGAAAAGTAAGTATTTTGCCCTCTGAACTTTGTACAGCTCAAAAAATTTGACAAGCTAATCGTTTTCTCTCTGCAGCATTGCTCAAGAAGAATCAAAGAGTGAGAGAACTATGCCGGTTTCTGCTGCAAAGGTAATGAATTGTGCCTCTCCAGTCTAGTGCCACAGTTGTGCACATTTTCTGTCAACCTTGCTTACTACAGTTGTGACACTCAACTTTTTTTGTTCCAGACGCCACCCCCTAAATGTCCAGACTGCAGGCAGTACTTGGATGACTCCGACCTCAAGTTCTTTCAAGGGGATCCTGATAATGCGGTCAGAATCAGTGTCGCATTTATAGTCTTTTGAGCAATGGTTGCAGTGTTATACTAAAGTCGAATTGAGGGTAGTTATTGACGACTTGTTATTGATGTATCCAGATTTCCATTGGGATGTTTTCTCCCTAAATACTCAGTGAACTGCTTTAGTCACACTGGAACAGTGATGCAACATTAAGTAGATGATGTACAGTCAGATATAAGTGAGAAATCTGTAAATTAAATTGTTTTTATCCAGTATAGCAGTGGAGTTGTTTTTTTGTTTTTTTTCTTGTTTATAATAACTAGGAGTGTGTGAAACCTAAAACCAACTCTGCTCTTTGCATCTACAGCTGGATGAGCCTGAAATGTTAACAGATGAGCGCCTCTCTCTGTTTGACTCAAATGAGGATGGCTTTGAGAGCTATGAAGACCTACCGCAGCACAAGATTACTAACTTCAGGTGAATGATGCTCCATAAAGTCTTAACAACCTGAATCTGCAGCGTTTTGCAGCTTATGTTAGCTAGGTCTAAGGGGCAAAGACACAGGTGCCTGCTAATATAGTATTACAACCCACTTGACAGACCTCCGGTCCAGAGGTTGAAGAAAAATGTAGGCATTTAGCTGGTGCTCCTATCCAGTGGGATGTAAAAAGGATGGGCAGGTAGGGATTTAGTGTCTTGCTCAACAATTTGACAGGACATAAGACTTTTTATGGACACAGCATTGGTTATTGTGGGGATTCCACCTGGGACATTCTGGTTGGTCTCTAACCAGGTCTCCTTGCCTCTGGGAGAGAATATAGATCACCCCTTTTCTGAGTTCATTAACATTTTAATACCAACATAACAGTGTGCAGAACAAGGTGATTGGACAGCGATAGGATATTGTGGATTGTAGCACCTGTCAGCTAAAACATGAACTGTTCCATCTTGCAGTGTCTATGACAAACGTGGCCACCTTTGTCCATTTGACTCTGGATTGATCGAGAAGAATGTGGAGCTCTACTTCAGCTGTGTAGTCAAGCCTATCTATGATGACAACCCTTGCTTGGATGGTATAAACCACTCTTCTTTTAAAAAAAAAAAAAAAAAAAAACCTACAAGCTACTAGGGCTTGTAAATGACTGTTATCCTTTAGCCAATACAAACGGAAGCTTCAACAAGTGTACCTGTGTTACGTTTTGCTTTCAGGTGGGGTCCCCGCCAAGAAGCTTGGACCAATCAATGCCTGGTGGATCACTGGCTTTGATGGTGGAGAAAAGGCTCTAATTGGCTTTACTACAGGTAACATAACTTAGTGTAGTTTTTTGCTGCTCCAAATTTATGATGCAGTTTAACTTGTTGGTTTATGTATGATGGACTAATAATTGATATCTTCAATTTGAAGCCTTTGCTGACTACATCCTGATGCAGCCCAGTGAGGAGTATGCGTCCATCTTTGCACTGATGCAGGAGAAGATCTACATGAGCAAGATAGTGGTAGAGTTCCTCCAGAAGAATCCTGACGTAACTTATGAGGACCTCCTTAACAAGATTGAGGTGAGGACTTGTGATCAGAGTATAAGCAAGACCTTAACATGACTCTGCTCCACAGCCAGCACACCAACCAACTTCTGTTCCTCTTGCCTCCAGACAACAGTGCCTCCTGCAGGGCTAAACTTCAACCGCTTCACTGAAGACACACTGCTGCGGCATGCCCAGTTTGTGGTGGAGCAGGTGGAGAGCTATGATGAGGCTGGAGACTCGGATGAGCAGCCTATCATTGTTACCCCCTGCATGAGAGATCTAATCAAGCTTGCTGGAGTCACTCTTGGGAAGAGGTATGGCTGAAGGCTATTAGGAATACTTACACTGGTCCTCTATAATCGTGGCTGCCTTGTTGGTTCCTCCTTCCTATGAAATGGAATCGAAACCCGGCGCAGTGGTTTCCATTCATGAGCCATTGAGGGCCGAAAGTATGCAGGTTTTCATTCCACCCAAACATGACACCAGCTCACTAATTAGTACCACTTCAGCCAGAAAGGGGAACTAAATTGGTGAAATCAGCTGCTGTCATGATTAGTTGGAATATAAACCTGTATCCTCGTGGCCCTCTGGCACAAAATTGGACACCATTGCTGTAGGCATTCGCTACATGTTTAACTTCTATGGAAACTCTTCAATCTACTCAACTTCAGCCACTTTACCTAGCAACAACTCTTTGGCAACACAAATGCTTCAGCGTTTTGAATTTGATTTTTGCTTGTGTTCATGTATTCCTGCTGCTTGCTCCTTGTTTTCCCTAATGTTTGACACTCCTCTGACATTTCCTAATGCAGCATGCTGCTGTACTGGTAGGTAGGCCTTGTTCTAAATGCAACCTCAACTTGTTTTGTGGCGTGTTTAGTGTGAAGCTTTTAGAGGCTGTATGAACAATAGGAACAGTACCAGAGTTCACGCTAGAATTTTAATTCATTTCATTTTTGCTGGACATTGTGGTTGGATTTCAGTTTGTCTGGTGTATTTTTGGAATTCCAGCAGTTTTACCAATGTGTGTATGAATCAGTGCTTCATGACTAATTCATCTTGAAAAAAGTCTCAACTCATATGGTTAAAACATGCGAGCACAAACAGTTTCTGATGGGAGGAGAAGGCAGAACATTGGTCATTGTGGGGATCTGAAAGGCACGACGCAGAGAAGCTAAATCTTTAGACGGTTATTGTAACTTCTAGCTAATGAGAGTCCCAAACTAGATTTAAAAACTAGGGCTCACCCCATCTAAAGAAATTACTGCTCCTTTGACTTAATCTGCTCTAAGTAATCTACTGGTGATCTCTTTGCCTAGGCGTGTTTTCAAAATGGGAAATCGTGGTGTTTGTAGCCTTGAGCCGTGAACTAAAACCTTTGCCTCACTCTGGACTCCCCAGAATGGCCTCCAGCAATGCAAATTTAAGGCAATTTACTGCATTGAGGCTTAAGCTGATTCTCTCACTTGAGAGAAGATGAAATGTTGTTTGAAGAACTGGCTATTATAACTTGAGTGAAGGAGCTCATTCTGTTGGTGTACAGGAGGGAGAAACAACCTAAGCTTTGCCCAGATGACTTCCAGGCAGAATCTCTGTCTTATATTGTGAAGGTTATGGTTTTCTCTTCTGGCCAGACTGTCTGGGAGGAATTTGCTTTACTGATATTAATTTTATTGGCCAATTGCTTCTAACGCGAACTCTGCATTGTACATCTTTACTGTGTCTGTCTGTTTTTTGTTTGCCTGTTACTCATGTTGCATGGCTGTCACCTGATGCTGTGGTTTGTTTAGGGCCAGGGGCTCCATAATGTCATCACTCCACGAATCATCAGGTATTGTGTGAAGCCAAATAGACCTCTCTCCTTATTCCCTTGACAGGAGAGCTGCCAGAAGACAGGCCATTCGCCACCCAACCAAGATAGAGAAGGACAGTAAGGGTCCCACTAAAGCCACCACTACCAAGCTGGTCTACCAGATCTTTGACACCTTCTTCTCTGATCAGATAGATCAGGATGATAAAGACTGTGGCGGGATCAAGAGGCAGCGCTGTGGTGTCTGTGAGGTGAGAAAATCAAAGGGAGCTCCAGTGGCAAAAGGGTGCATATAATTCTCTGTGGGTTATTGGAGTGCCTGACACATTCAGTTTGCAACCTCAGACAGATTTTTAACGGAAATTGGTACTTTGCATGCAGGCACGGAAGGAAAACTTTGACATCCTTCAGATAACCCATGCTTTTGTCTGTCTTTAGGTTTGCCAATCTCCTGATTGTGGCAAGTGTTCAGCTTGCAAAGACATGATCAAATTTGGAGGAACTGGCAGAAGCAAGCAAGCTTGCCGACAGAGGAGGTGAGCAGATCTTTCAGCAGTGTTTCCTCTAGACAGCAGTGGATTTGCAACTTGAAGCCTGTTAATCCCTTTTTAATGGGTTACCAAAAATGTTATTTAATTTCATTCTCTGCAAACAGTTTGGGATGCTTGGTGTTGTGTAACTAACCCAGGAGCCTTGCAAACAACGTCTTGGAGACAGAAGGAGATGGGAGGGCAAACATTTGATAGACATCTGACAGGCTCTTAGCTTTAAATTCACAGGTGCTGTGTGAGTGACATTTAACTATAGTGCTTCATGTTTTATAAATATAAAACACTGTTTAGATGCCCTAACCTCGCGGTAAAGGAGGCAGAGGATGATGAGATTGTTGAAGAGGAAGATGTTCCTGTGGATAAGGCCCCAAAGGTTTGTCAGGCCAAGAGAAAGAAGCAGACCCAGTGCAAGCTGACATGGATTGGAGAGCCTGTTGAGGTGTGTTTTCCTCTTCAGTTCTGTTAGAATGATTTCAGTTTCCCTGCTTTGCCGAAGAATCCAGTATGTATCTTGTCTCTTTCCCCTACCACAGACTGAGGGGAAGAAGAAGTATTACACTAAAGTGTGTGTGAATGATGAAGTGCTCGAGGTGGGAGACTGTGTCTCTGTCTCTTCAGAGGACCCATCCATTCCTCTCTACCTGGCAAGGTATGTTTAACATTTTTAGAAAGCATTTTTCATAGCTTTGTCATATTTGGTGTGGGTCTACTGATTTATTTCTTTTCCAGAATCACGTCCCTGTGGGAGGATTACAATGGAAAGATGTTCCATGCCCACTGGTTCCTCCGCAGCACTGACACGGTCCTGGGAGAGTCGGCCGATCCGCTGGAACTTGTTCTTGTGGATGAGTGTGAAGACATGCAGCTCAACTATGTGGAGAGCAAAGTAAATGTCATGTACAAGGCCCCATCCGACAACTGGTTCATGGAGGTAACAGAACTGTCAAGGCTGAACACTGGTCAATTGACATTTGCATTGTTATGATGATTCTACTGTTATTTAATGTTTTTCAGGGTGGAATGGATGGTGACATCAAGGTGATTGAGGATGATGGAAAGAGTTTCTTCTATCAGTTCTGCTATGAAGGAGAGTGCGCCCGCTTCGAGGCGCCTCCCACCTTCACATTGTCAGAGGACAAGTTCAAGTGAGCACCATTGACACACATTTGTCCTCCATCAAGATTGTTGTATGCTTGAGCCTTTCTATTCAACGTTTTCAACTTGTTTGGGATGTGTGTCGTTTTGCTTACAGGTTCTGTGGCAGCTGTGCCAGGACTAAAGAGAAAGATGAACAGGAAACTCCTCGTGTCTTTGAGCCCCTGGATGAGGACTGTGACTCCAAGGCCTTGTATGCTATGGCCTGTTTTAAAGGAGATCAGTTCAGGGTGGGACACAGTGTCTATCTGCCTCCCGAGGCATTTAATTTCAGGTGAATGGAATACCAAGACACTGGCCAATTGCTTTTGAAAACTGAATTTCACAATTGTAAAACAAAGGAAGGTAATTGAGACAGTTTCTGTGCCTGGCTTTCAGTGTGAAGGCAGCTAGTCCTGTGAAGCGCTCCCATAGAAAAGAGGATGTGGATGAGGAGTTGTATCCCGAGTACTACAGGAAGTCCTCCGACTACATCAAGGGATCAAACCTGGGTGCTCCAGAGCCCTTCCGTATTGGGCGAATCAAGGAGATCTTCTGTCACAGGCGCAGCAATGGGAAACCTGACATGTCAGAGGTCAAGCTGCGAGTCTACAAGTTGTACAGGTGAATACCCAGTTCAACTAAACTGCCTGTCAATTCAGGATTGAGGCAGCAGCTGAAATGATTGACTGTTAAGACTTAAACTCATTGGTTGTTTTGCCTCACCTTGCAGGCCTGAGAACACTCACAAAGGTGTTAAAGCCAGTTATCACACAGACATCAACCAGCTATACTGGAGTGATGAGGAAGTGACTGTCAACATGTCAGAGGTGCTCGGACGCTGTCAAGTAGAGTACGGAGAGGACCTGAATGAGTCTGTCCAGGACTTCTCCAGTGGCGGACCAGACCGCTTCTACTTCCTTGAGGTAAGGCTGCTCTACACTGATTCATATCTGCAGTCAAGTTGATCAACTTGATAATCAAACTGAATGGTCTATTCCTTTGAACACCTATTCTAATACCAGCATGTTACTAGTCTGTAAACACTTGCACACATTTGCTAACACTGTGCAGGGAGGAAATGCCATGAAACAGTTGGCAAATTTGTGGATTCACAGTACACGAGACAATATTAAACATAATGTCTTACTGCAATCACATTGTAGTCTCTGGACTTCACCATAAGCACAAATTGGTCATTGGCAGTAAAAGTAAAATGTTTTAGTCTCTGAATCACAAAAACTAACATTAATGTAAATTGAGTAATCTGCTCACACCATAGGGCAGTCAGAATGCAACTGAATTGCAGTGACATGTTCCAGGAGGACCTTAAATTTGAGGCAAACTACACAAATTAATGTATAATTCAAGAGGTTATTGTACAAAACGAGGATGTATAGGCTAAATTGGACATAGTGGTGTGACTCATACACTCTTTATTCATCACCCACAGGCCTACAATGCCAAGTCAAAGAGCTTTGAGGACCCACCAAATCATGCCCGCTCTGCTGTTCACAAGGGCAAAGGAAAGGGCAAGGGAAAAGGTAAAAAAACAAAGGCTGTCATGCAAAATTCAAGCAGTTTTTGTCTTCATCCGAAATTGGTTTTGAGGTCAATGAAACCCTTATCAAACTTCTCCCTACCAGGTAAAGGCAAAGGTAAGGCCTCAGCTACCCAAGAAACACAGGAGCCACAGGACACACAGGAACCTAAAGTGTCCAAGTATCGCACGCTGGATGTGTTCTCCGGCTGCGGTGGACTTTCTGAAGGCTTCCACCAGGCTGGTAAGTGTGTCCTTTCATTTGCCGTACTTATACGCATCCTGTTTTATCTCCGTTGATTGAAATGTGTTCTCATATCATATCCAGCGAGTGTGCAGTTTTCCATGTCTCTGTATTTCAAAGTGTAACTGTTTGTCCTCAGGTATCTCTGAGACTTTATGGGCCATTGAGATGTGGGACCCTGCAGCACAGGCATTTAGGCTGAACAACCCCGGCACCACAGTGTTCACAGAGGACTGCAATGTATTGCTGAAGCTGGTCATGTCTGGAGAGAAGACCAACTCTCTTGGGCAGAAGCTGCCTCAGAAAGGTGACGTGGAGATGCTGTGTGGAGGCCCTCCCTGCCAAGGCTTCAGTGGGATGAACCGCTTCAACTCCCGTACCTATTCAAAGTTCAAGAACTCACTGGTGGTCTCCTATCTGAGGTTTGTGTGGCTGCCACAGAGATTCTCATTTTGGTCCTTTTTTGTTAAAAATGGTGGTTGAAATGGAAACATTGTTAATGACTGAATCCCCTGTTTTTACAGTGCATTATACAAATACACTTTCCCCTCTCTTGCAGTTACTGTGATTACTACAGACCCAAGTTCTTCCTGCTCGAGAATGTGAGGAACTTTGTCTCGTTCAAAAGCTCCATGGTCCTGAAGCTGACTCTACGCTGTCTTGTGCGTATGGGTTACCAGTGTACTTTTGGCGTCCTTCAGGTGGGTCTGAATTGATCATCTTAGATTACTCATTGACTACGATAATCATCACTTTGCAGCATTTGTATGATGAGCGAAATTGTGCTCTCCTTCAGGCTGGTCAATACGGCGTGGCCCAGACTCGTCGCAGGGCCATCATTCTGGCTGCTGCTCCTGGAGAGAAGCTGCCCCGTTATCCTGAGCCTCTGCATGTGTTTGCTCCAAGAGCATGCTCACTGAACGTGGTGGTGGATGACAGGAAATACGTCAGTAACGTCACACGGTAACTAACATTGTCTGCTGACATAACTTACAAACTCATGACACCTGTGTAACGCACAACTATACAGCTCCTCAAATCAATCATAACAGTCCAGTGACCTGACTCTTGTTAAATGTTTTGCCCTCCCACAGAGGTAATGGAGGAATCTACAGAACTATCACTGTCAGAGACACCATGTCAGATCTGCCAGAGATCCGCAATGGAGCAGCTGCCTTGGAGATCTCCTATAACGGGGAGCCCCAGTCTTGGTTCCAGAGGCAGATCAGAGGAACACAATATCAGCCCATTCTCCGAGACCATATCTGCAAGGTGAGCTGCCTCACTTACTGTTGTCCTCGTAGTAGTGACTTATTGTTAATTTAATGTTAAATGTATCTCTGAATCCCTCTGTGTTCTCAGGACATGAGTGCTCTGGTTGAAGGCCGGATGCGGCACATCCCCTTGGCCCCAGGCTCTGACTGGAGGGACCTGCCCAACATCGAGGTTCGGCTGAAAGACAGTACCATGACCAAGAAGCTCCGTTACACACATTCTGATAAAAAGAATGGACGCAACAGCAGTGGTGCACTGAGGGGTGTCTGCACTTGTGCAGGAGGTATGCAAGTTTAGTTTACGTCTTAAATACTGGCTATTGCACTGTGCTTGCATGAGACTGGGTTGGTGTTGAGACGTTTTTCCTAAACGTTGTGATGCTTATGCATTCTCATAGGGAAGCCGTGCGACCCTGCTGACAGGCAGTTCAACACCCTCATCCCCTGGTGTTTACCTCACACTGGGAACCGCCACAATCACTGGGCTGGACTCTATGGCCGACTGGAGTGGGACGGCTTCTTCAGCACCACTGTCACCAACCCTGAGCCCATGGGCAAGCAGGTATGTCACCCATTTACAAATTGAGTTTGAATAAAGCTTTATCAGCTAGAATTTTTCAAAACTAGCACAAAGCCTCCAGACATTTTGATGAAAGGATGCAAGCACAGCAGTGCCTAGTACCATAATACAATGAATAGTTTTCTAGTTACTTAGTAAGAACTTACTTAGAAGTAAGCTGCTTGTCCAAAACTGCTCTGATTTTTAAAAAGTGAAACTGCAATCCACCAAGCAATTTGCACTACATATATTCAAATAAACTGGCTATATTTTGATCAATTTCTGTCATCATATGGAGAATCAATTGCAAAAGTATCTCTCAGACCCGGCAGAGGGGGCTGAGTGTTGAATCAGATTGCTGAACCTCTGGGTTCAACGGAAAACCATACCTGATACTGGACTGTATCTGGATTTTAATAGTGTTCTGTTTGTGATCCCTACTCTGCTGGACAGCGGTATTCATTAAACTAAACCTTGTTTTAATTCCAGGGCCGTGTTCTGCATCCTGAGCAGCACAGAGTGGTCAGCGTGAGGGAGTGTGCACGCTCTCAAGGATTCCCTGACACCTACCGTTTCTTTGGGAACATCCTAGACAAACACAGACAGGTATAATCCTGACCTCATGAAATTAAACTGTTACCCAAAAACAAGCAGGTGGGCAGGGACAGACGTCAAGCAAATTCTGGATGACTGATACATTTTAATAAGACTATCACTACTTTACTGTCAACAGCTTATCAACTAGTTTAATTGGGTGCTTCATCCCATCAATCTCCACAAGGTTGTGGTAATGATTCAGTGTGTGTGCTCTGTCAGTGGTGCCTTTTGTGTGTAGCTGTTTGCTTCCTTGCCCAATAGATGGAGATTACTGATTTGGTTTAATAGACTAAATGTAGAAAACGTTGGCTTATATTGATGGGTAACCTGAGCTTATAGTTGGTGCTGGCGACACCCAAGCATCTCTACAATACCAGTTTCATTGCTTCTTACTTGAGCTATTAAACATGGACGATTGTGTATGCTGAGATTTTCAACAGGTTTCACATTTGACTGCTCAGGATACAGCAGACTGTGATACTCAAGGATTTATTTATAGGCTTACTGGTAAAATTTCAGTGGCATAGTGATTTTTAGGATGCTAATTTTACATTTAATGCACTAATGCAGGCTAGGAAACAAAAGTATGGGATGCATCCCAAAACTTACCTGCCACTTTGACCAACTAGATTCTTAAAAGTAACCAGCAGGTAGAAAAGGACCTCCATGTGTTGAAGCGGCCAGTAGAGTAGACAAATTTAACATCCACAGCTAAAATTCACAATCGTATAGCTGGTGTTAATTTTACATCCTGCCAATGTAACTAATAGTTGTAGGGCAGTGGTGTCCATCATGTGCCAAGGAGGGCCGGGAGTATGCAGGTTTTCACTCCAACCAAAGACTACACCAGGTGATTTCACTGATTAGTCCCTCCTCTCTGGTTGAAGGGAAAACCTGCAGACTCTCGGCCCTCCATGGCACGATTGGATACCACTGTTGTAGGATTTTTTTTTTTTTTTTTTTTTAAAAAACATGTCTACACTGTCACTGCACATGCGATTGATGTGCCTTTTTCCTGTTACTATCTCTCCTAGGTTGGAAACGCTGTTCCCCCACCACTCTCCAGGGCCATAGGGCTGGAGATCAAGAAATGTGTCTTGGAGAGGATGAGGGAAGAGCAAGCATCAGGTGACTTCTTGTTCTCTTTGCACGTTAAACTGGAATTTATAGGTCCAAGTCATTTAGACACTTAAGTAGACAAATGTAAATCTCCATATTAATGTACATATCAACTTTCCCTTCTGCAGAGACCGTGAAGCAAGAGAAGATGGAGGTCACAGATTAGTTGCCCGGTGCCCCACCAAGCAAGAATCCATTCCTCAAATCCTGCCCCGAGGCCTCAGGCAATCGTGGTTTTTAAATGAGCTGGCTTTGAGCCGTGTCACTGAAGTGGCCACTCTGGACTTTTTGTGCAGTACCATTCCATGCTTGAGTTTCTAAATGTGGTTTTAACCGTGTATTTGGAAATGTTCCACACAATGTGGGATAAATTGTATGTAGTTTTTTATATGTTGTAATATTTCAAATAAAGCTCTTATCAAATGGATTTTTGGTCTAATCTTTAAATTTGTAATTACACGACTGGACAAACTGGCAAGGCAGGAAGAAATGGGCCTTGTTTAAGTTCAGGCCACATCTAGCTCATCAGCCAATCACATGGCCGCAACTCAATGCATTTAGGCATGTAGACGTGGTCAAGACAACTTGAAGTTCAGAGCATCAGAATGGGGAAGAAAGGGGATTTAAGTGACTTTGAACGGGGCGTGGTTGTTGGTGCCAGACGGGCTGGTCTGAATATTTCAGAAACTGCTGATCTACTGGGATTTTCACGCACAACCATCTCTAGGGTTTACAGAGACTGGTCAGAAAAAGAGAAAATATCCAGCGAGTGGCAGTTGTGTGGACGAAAATGCCTTGTTGATGTCAGAGGAGAATGGGCAGACTGGTTCGAGATGATAGAAAGGCAACAGTAACTCAAATAACCACTTGTTACAACCAAGGTCTGCAGAATACCATCTCTGAACGCACAACACGTCCAACCTTGAAGCAGATTGGCTACAGCAGCAGAAGACCACACCGGGTGCCACTCCTGTAAGCTAAGAACAGGAAACTGTGGCTTCAATTCGCACAGGCTCATCAAAATTGGACAATAGAAGATTGGAAAAACGTTGCCTGGTCTGATGAGTCTCGATTTCAGCTGCGACATTCAG
>OOFE01016078.1:17543-33714 GCA_900323365.1 Monocentris japonica
TCAAGAGTAGAAAAAATAGATTAAAGGATTTGTGAGGCTTTCCTGACTGATGTGAGCGAATTGGAACCATTCAGGGAATAATATCAGTGTTCACATGAGTTTACCATTCCCTGCCTTCCACCTTTCCTTCCTTACTGTCACTCTAACTGATGTTACTGTTTATGCAATCTGGCATGGATTCATCCGATGAGGGCACCACTCAAAAACCCCTACAGCACTCACTTTGGCTTTAGAAATCCATGAACAGATGACTATAGCTGACATGTGAGGTGACATACTTTAGATAGGAGAAGTAATGAATGTGTTTGTGCCCTCTCCTATCTCTTTCAGCTTCCTCTTGGTCTTCTCCTGTCTCATACTCTCAGTCTTTGCCACCATCAGAGAGTTCAAAAATAGCTCAGAGAGTGCCTTGTACATCCTGGTATGTACAATATTTGTATAACATCTGTAGCCCCTCAACTCAATTTAACTCATTGAATCATTTGAGCTGGTTGATTTTTGTCTTTTTACAAAAAGAAATTAAGAGAAATCTTTGGAGATACCCACCCCAAGCTCTTGATGACCATATAGCAGCCATGCCTAGTGGTGCGGTACAGGGTAACCCAGCCAGTTTACTTTGTTCCCCTAGGAAATCGTGACCATCGTGGTCTTTGGAGTGGAGTACATTGTGAGGCTATGGGCGGCTGGATGCTGCTGCCGATACCGAGGATGGAGAGGGAGGCTGAAATTTGCCAGAAAACCTTTCTGTGTCATAGGTGAGGAAACCAGGCCTGATCTGAACGTGTAGGGTGTCATTATTCTCACCTGACTCTCGCCTTGCTTTCTTTCTCACTTTTTTTCTCACTCTATTTCTAGAAAGCACAACGCAGTCGCATTCTTGCATTGTCCCTGTGTTTCCTTCCATGTCCAAAAGCAAGGAAATGATTACAAGTTTTGTTAAGAGATTGTTGTCATGCTTTTATGTCATTTTAAATGTATTATTTGGCCAGAGGATAGCCTTAAATCAAAGTGAAACTGAAGTGAGTGGCTCAGTGAATGGGACAACCATAACATGTTTCAAATTGTCATGATGTATAAAAAAACTGATTCAATTTGAAGTAGTAGGGACTCTTCTTACTTGTCTCCCATCTGTGTGATATTTAGTGATGTTGCTTCTCTCTCGCCAGACATTATGGTGCTGATTGCATCAGTATCAGTATTGGCCGCCGGATCTAAGGGCAATGTGTTTGCCACCTCGGCCATCAGGAGTTTGAGATTCCTCCAGATCCTCCGCATGCTCCGTATGGACCGTCGTGGAGGCACCTGGAAGCTCCTGGGATCTGTAGTCTACGCCCACAGCAAGGTGACCTTGACTTGGGGGGGAGGGGGGAAACAAAGCTTTCAGGTGACATAATACACTCTTTGGCAGCCATAGTGGAGGTCCTCAGCTCTCAGGCAACAGTGACTGTGAACAGCTGATGTGTTTCTCAACGTACGTCTTCTCAACAGAATTCAATAGACATGGATGATTTCTCTGCTGTTTTTGACTGGGAACTGATCTTTCCATCACTGAAACATCTTAGATATTGTTTAGATATTGTCTGTTTGCTAACCCGCCTTCCTGGTACAAAACATGGCCCGAAGTTTGCAAGTAACATGAAGATTTTCTCTCGTGAAGCAAGTAAAACACCATCTGTGCTAATGGGTACCTGATTTGCTTTAAAAAGAGCCCTCACTGAGTAAGTGTGCCTGGTTATCTCTGTTTGCCTTGATTGCACCAATGACTCAGCAGCTAGCCTATGGGCGTTAAGGTTAGGGTTAGGTTTAGGCAACTGAAACAGTTTGGTTAGGGTTTTTGGTCACGGTTTAACAAGAAACACTTCACACACAGTAGAAAACGTCTCCTTGAGCTGAGAATTAAAGTCAGATGTATCCACCAACCCACCGCCCTGACTTCCCACTGCACTATCTCAAAGTCAAACTGCTGCCTATTTCCAGTCGCGTCTCCTCTGCGTAATCCTTTCATCTCTGGGGGAAAACAATTTCTCTCACTTTTCTCTCACTTGCCCATAATTTCAGGAGACCAAGCTGGAGACTTTACCGAAATACCCATGCAGCAAAGGGCTTCCAATTCACATAATTATTTCCAATTCACATGGGTCACATGTCCCTATGACAGCATTCTGGATGACTTTTTATTACTTCAAATTCTCCTTATTGCATTGTCTTTCCCCCGCAGGAGCTCATCACAGCGTGGTACATAGGTTTCCTGTGCCTCATCCTGGCTTCTTTCTTGGTCTACTCTGTGGAGAAGGACTTGAACAAAGATTTTGAGACTTACGCCGATGCCCTTTGGTGGGGGCTGGTGAGACCGACAGTTTTAATTGAAACAACAAACAATTTTCAGTGGCATGATTGGTTGTTGGGAGTACCAAAGGTCTGCAATATCAACTTTATTGCATTGAAAAACAATATTACGATACTGCTACGTTATTGTACCGATTTTATTAGTATTTTTTCTTCCATTCCTTACTTATATCAGAAATATCTATAACTGAGTTAGTTTTCCTTTTCTTTTTTTTTGCAATCCATACTACACCAGAGTACAATCAAGTAGTGATTTTGACTTGTTCTTTCACTAGATCACTCTGACCACCATTGGCTATGGCGATAAGGTTCCCAAGACCTGGAATGGACGCTTACTGGCTGCCACATTCAGCATGCTCGGGGTGGCCTTCTTTGCACTTCCCGCTGTAAGTTCGGGGGCTTGTAAGGGGGTACCTGTATAGCGGTGGCGTCCCATCACTTGCCACTACACCAGGTGACATCACTGATTAGTTCCTCCTCTCTGGTTGAAGGTGTGCTAATCAGCAAAATCACCTGATCGGTTGGAAGAAAAACCTGCATACTCTGGGCCCTCCATGGCACATGATTGGACAAAACTGTTGTATACGACTTTCTTGGAGATGTTTGTTTATGCCTGAATTACATTCACATGTTAGGCATTTGGCAGATGCTCTCATCCAAAGTGGCTTGAGTGCAACAGTAGAATAAGGTTAAATTGGTAATATACAAGGTCCCAGACATCACTTGTCAATTTAAGTGTGGCCAGTATTGTAGCGCCTTTTTCCTTAGATTTCCTGTTGATGAAGTATGAGGTTGTAGGTGGCGCTGTTTTCTTTGTTCAGTCAACATAAGTAGCTAATAAATAAGGAGTGCAAGAGTCAAAACCATCGTGCCAGTTAGTCAATAAATGTAATAAATATTGCTGGGTCCCTAAAATGATTTTGTATGATGTGGAGGTGCTCAGTAAAGAAATAAGAGCAAGAGGAAAACAAAACTTTCTTTTTAAACAAGAAAGGAACATTTTCATTAGAGGTAGAGGAGGACTATATGGGAGGTGGGTGTGGAGTATGTGCAATTATGCACCTCAGCCACTTAATAGTGTTACAGACTTGTCTGATGCTGTTTTAGCCACGGTAATGCATCAGAGAAGTGACTCAGAAAGACAAGTGCTCTTAGTGAGCCATTCTGTTACATTATGGTACTTAGACCACAGCTGATCTGAAAGTCCTCTGAAACGACTGGCTGACGATTACAATGATTATGCTCACTGATGTGGCTCTTCAGTGTTGAGGGTTTCACGTGAGATTTTCACATGTCTTTGAGTAAGCAGCTGAGATCTGATGCAGGGGAGTTTAGGACATTGTCCAATCTGCATCTTCTGTCTGTCACACATAGGGTCACCTCAGGACATTACTGGAGATTGCTGCATTAGCATTTAGTTAACAGGAAAACGGCACATTTTGATTTGTAATGGGCTTAGAGGCAATCATTCTTTCTCTCACATCTCTATTACTTATAGGCTTGGCAGAAAGTTCCATCTGAAATTAAATCTGTTTTAACCATTTTTTCAGTTTTGAATCTTGCCCTGTCTGAAACTCAACTATTTTCATTCAAGAGGCATGCTACTTAGATAATAAGTTCTTGTACACAATTTACACTAATGCTTTTTTCATTTTTAACTTAATTTGTCCAGGGAGGGTTTGATCAGCATGTATACTCTTTTTCAGGATTGTCCTGCTTCACATTGGTTAAGTGCTTTGCTCAGGAGCACCTTGATGGCAGTTTACAAGCTTACTTCTCTAACCTTAAAGAGTTATTCAACATTAAATCTTTTTTGAGCTGGCTAAAAGACTACAAAGCCTCCTTCCCAAGCCAAAAAAGCAAATGGCAAAGCAATGTTGTTATTCCAGTATTTTGCAGAGTGATATTACCTTCTTCACGAGACGATTCTGCTGGATGTCTGCTCTAATTTGCTAGCTTACATTCCTCTCCTTTGTGACAATTACAGGCCACCGTAGCTCAAGGGGACGGGAGGGGTGAGGGTCTGTTCCAGAGACTTGTGTAGAAGGAGACATCTGCCTATATTGCAATTCCGACAGAGCGCCGTTAGAGGGCAATAAAGGTCATAGATTACGGGCTCTCTGTGTCACCCTCATTCAGGGCATCCTGGGTTCTGGCTTTGCCTTGAAAGTCCAGGAGCAGCACCGGCAGAAACATTTTGAGAAGAGACGCAACCCTGCAGCTGGGCTCATCCAGGTAGATACATACAATATCTGTCTGGGAAATGTTGTACGATAGCAAAATACTGTACAAAGCAATCTAGTAGAGATAATCTCTGTTTTGTGCTCCTGACAAAGATTTTTTATATCTGCAACCAGGCCGCTTGGAGGTTTTATGCTACCAACCTGTCCCGTACAGATCTACTGTGCACTTGGGAGTTCTATGAGCAGACAGTATCTGTTCCAATGTACAGGTAACCGACTAACCCGGTATTTAGTAATGTTGTTGCCCATTATTCTTTATTTCCATTAAATATTACTGTTTTCCCATATTATATTCTGCCATCTTGCTGAAGTTGCAGAGCCAGTCAGAAAAAAATTATCGTGAATGAGCCAGCCTACAGAATATCTTTGTCTTATAGTATCCCAGACTCCATTTTGGAATAGATGCTGTTATTGTGAAAAACAAACTGGCATGACTTCTCACTTTTAGCTTTAATAATGGTCATTTTGAGCTCAGGTGCTGGTGTCTTGGCAGCGACAACCAAGGCCTTTGGGATTGGCATTCAAAAGACAAATAGTGTCAGTAGCCACACTGAAAAATGAACCTCTTATTTTGCTGCCGAAGTCTGTAGATCAGAAAATAAGCTGTAGTGCTTCACTTTCACGAAGCAGATTTTTGCCTTTTATGCCTCTGCAAGTACATAGTCTGAGTGCAGCTTGCCTATTTGATAATGGTTTCATTCCAATGGCAATTTGAGGTGAAAGATGGATGGCTTGCAGACTAGACAATCACTAAATTAAATCTAATTACCTTTAGAGGGCCTAAAGGCTCTAACCTTTCAGTTTTCTTTTTCCAGGCTAATTCCACCCCTGAATCAACTGGATCTGCTGAGGAATTTGAAGGGCAAGTCATTCAGGTACGATTATGACAATGAAGATGATGATGGGTTGGCATGACAATTGTGTGCCTGGCTCTGGCTCTGGAGAGGTACACTTGGGCTTTGAAATAGATCGCCATGGACATAGTTATTTGGTGCTCAACAGAAAACATCTCAAATTGTTCCCAGACCGGGGTTTTCTGTAGCTTTGCCTGTAACAAGAGGGGAGAGAGACAGAAATTAAGTTTGTCCTGCAGTGAGGTCCAAAAGGTCAGCTCAGTTGACCTCGACAGTCCTCTAAATTTCTGGCCACAAATCTCCATGATGATGATGATGATGATGATGTAGATGTAGATGTAGGGTGGCTGACTCTCAAAAAGTCACCCACCATCCAACTCAGTAGACTCAATGCCATATGGTGAACAGACTTTTTACATTGTTGCCTGAATTTGAAATACTTTTCTGACGATCTTCTTTGTAATACCTTGAGACAGATTTGCAGCAGCACAGCGGTAACTGTCTTGTAGCTTGACTTGACATTCTCTTGACCTTTTTTTGTTGCTCCTTATTGCTTATTGCTCCTTATTGATTCCAGGTGCTAATTCATCTTTACCTTAACTGCATGGAGCAATGTTGGCCTTTTTAAGCATTCGCTCTAGTGATGGTTGCTACATGGTGACGTGTAATGACTGATTACCTTACATTGTCTAAGGGTATGTGTGTGTGTGTGTGTGTCTTTGTTGTTCTCATTGTGCTGTCCACACAGAAAGGAGTCTCAGGCAGAAAACTCTCCAAGGTCTGTGATCTGATTGGTCGCTATCGTTCTTCACCTCCCCTTTGGCTTCTGTTCAATTCTGCTCTTAGCTGCTGCTGAGGCACTCTTCTTGGGGGAGTGTGTGTGTGTGTGTGTGTGTGTACTGTGAGACCAGTAGTAAGAAGATCTGCTGACACTTCACGTGTGTCAGACATTGATATGCCTGTGTGTTAAGTGCCTCCTTCAAGAAGGGTCTTGCTGCATTTGCCCCCATGATGCTCAAAGATCAGCTCACTTTGGCCTCACTGCCATCTTACAGCCAAATTAAATACTCACTGATAAGCTGTTCTTTGATTCTTTCAGCATCACTTTTGGAAAAATGTTTATGACCAAGTGCCTTCCTCAATTTTTATTATTGTTTTTGCCAAATGAACCAAATTTTCACTGTCCACCAACTTCACAGTCGTTTATTGACGATGCAGTAACACTTTATGCTGACTTTGTCCTTTATAAGCCATCTGCAAATTATTTGAAGACCTACTTGACTATAAACCAATCACTGATGCACGTTTGAAACATTAGTAAGCCATTTAAAACCATTCAAGCAATTTATTTACCAAAATCATTTGGTAGTATTGATTGCTACTTGACTAATGGGCCACAAGAGTTATAGAAGTATGAAATATAGCTATTATAAAGTGTTACTGGCATCACACTTTGACATACACTGCTGTTTTATTTGTCACTCACTTTATCCACTGCTATTTTATTTGACAAAGGCACTCACTTTATCCACTGCTATGTTATCTTTTGTGTCTCCTCTACTGCCCACCACTGCAGTAATGAAAATGCACACAAAGACAGACTTTGTGGGTGCTGTCCACGAACCATTAGGTATAGTTGTTGCAATGATACTAACAACCGCACTGCAAGTATTTGAGTCTTGTGTGTCTCCTCCCATTCTTACCTCTGTTCCTTTCTCTCCTCCAACTAAAGTATAGCCCAGTAGAGAAAGCACAGAATTAGGCCATTCTTAAATAATCTAGCACTCCCCGAGTCTAGTGAGAACCGCCACTGGGTTTTAATAGGGTAGTGTAGATCTTTCTATGATGTCCACCAAGATAACATAAAATGAACACTGAAGCTAATCTTCCTACACCTCTTGCCTTTTTTCCTGAGAAAACGCAGCTATACGTCCTTGTCTGTCATCCTGTCACAGCCGATTTATGGTTTCTGTTTAGTAATGTCTTGATGCAGTTGATTTGCTTGCTGCCTTTTTTGCCGAGTTAACCCCTGTAATCTTCTGTTCAGCAGACAAGATGCATATTGCTGAGTACCTAACAATGCATTTCCTTTGACCGGCTCCCATGTATTAGGTGGAGCAAATGATGGTGAATTTTTTTCCGCATGATTTGTGTTTACTTTTTGCATAGAGTGAGACCACAGCTCTTCCTTTTGAGGCCTGCAGTGTCACTGTGCTTCCCATGCATGCTTGCTTGTTGCTTCCTGCTGCTTGCCTGACCCACTGAATGCTCTACTGTGTTCGTACGTGGACATGGCTCCTTCTGCTGTAGGACATTGCCCATTTTACGTTTCTGCCGAGGTAAGATTTACTAAGTGATGAACATTGCCAACAACTTTGAACTGCCCAACATTATCCTTATAAACTTACTGGACATTAGGATAATCTAAAGACGACATTTAGTTACAGACAGTTGATGATGCCGTTTCTTACTATTTGCTCACTTGCCGCTGTGCTTCCTGATTCCCTGTAGTCGGAAGGCCAGCTTGAAGGACAAGGTGTTCCCCAGTCCTTCCAAGACTCCCGGGGCCAAGGGGAGGGTCCAGTCTCCTGGTCCAGAAGACGGGGCTGAGGCCAGCCCCAACAAGGTCCCTAAGAGCTGGAGCTTCACTGAGAAGAACCGAGGGCCGAAGCACGCCTTCCGAGTCCGAGGCAGCGCCTCGCGCCAAAACTCAGAGGGTGAGGGGATTCCACATCTGAATTGCCAAATACAGTACAGTACACTATCTTACCAGCTTAATAAAGAGTGACAGACTATCTAGAGTCTAGGGTTTGACCAATATGGCTCTTTGAAGGCCATTACCGATACTAATATTTTTGTATTGAAACTGCCGATAACTTATATTTTGTGCCGATATGTATCTTTAGATTTGACCATTTTCAGGCCAGAAGATTGCACAGATTCAGTGTTTCTTCCAAAAAATTTTTTTAGGCTGGAAAAGCCTCTGAAACAGCATTTAGGCTATTAAAACGTTGAAACCCAGACTAATGAAATTCTTTTAGTGTTAGCAGCTCTGGGGGATACTTTACTGCCTTTAAATGAACAAATTTGCAAAAAACGTGAATGAACGTAATTTGTGCAGAGAAAATACCATTTTATTGCATGTTTTACAGGCAGTTTTTATGTAGCTGTAGTTTGGGAGGAACCTCCCCGATATATTGACAAACTGATATATTGGTCTAATCTTTTTGGAGACATTAAGCAAAGCCTATTTTGACAAACAATTGCTTTCATTCATGCGCTTTTTCAAAACCTTCTCTGTTCTGTGATCATTCAGATCATCTACACTGCTACTGTTCCAATTAATAAGGCCATGTACAGTAGCTTATTTGACCAGCATTCACTTTATTGGCACCGGGTCTTTTCCTCAGTTCATGTGGAAGGATGAGAGGTGCTCAGTGGCCCCATGCCAACTGCTGCCCAAGAACTCGCCAACTGTGTGTTTTTAGAAGGACAGTGTTGATGGCACTTAATTAATGAATTACAGTGAAGTGTCTGGAACAGTGCACATGCAATAACTACCATGCAGATACTGTTGCAAGCAACGTAGTGTGTCCTGCACATCTTCAAGCGTGTGCGGAAGATGAGGACAGTATTTTCTAAATCTCCTCAATCTCCAGCCATCCTTTATTGCTAGGCAGCCCAACTGCATCCATACATCATCCAGGCCACTGTATCACCATCGACAAATAGAATTTTCTCCTTCACCACTATTTAAACCAGTTCTCATTAGTTGTTTTTCTTCTTCTGCTTCATGGCATGTTAAAGTGCTGATTGAAATGCAGGAGGAAGACTTTGGACTGAAGAGTTCCCCAGGTTAGACAAGCCATCTTGACATGTCTTGAATTTAGTCATTGTGCGATTTTAATGCCTAGATGTATATTTTACCACATGTTTAATATACAGTTACGTAATATATGCAGTCGGTAAGTGTAAACGTAAGAGAAGAGAGACCAGCCCTTTCAAACATGAACCAGAAACCATGCAGCGGATTCCCATGTTTGGAATAGATTTGTGTGCCATTGCCATCATGCTAGAATCCATAACAAATCTCTTTCCCATGTCTCTCCTCTCTCTCTCTCTTTGCAGCAATTGAAGGTTTAATAAGTAAGACATTGGGATATTTTGTTGGTTGGCTTTTATGGGGGGAAAAAAAAAATCCAAAGATGTCAAGTCACCTTCACCGGTGTGGGAAACATGCATGCCTAAATCCGCAGAATTTCGCTCACTTGACATGAACCCTTTTTTTTCAGATATTTATGTGAGGTTTAGCAGAACGTTTTGCTAATGCCATTCTAGCTAACAACACGCAAGTAACTATTTATTACGACCTTCCAACTCATTCTAAGTATCTTTGCTACAGTATGTCAGCGACAGGCCACGCTAATAGCGGGTTCAAGTCAAGTGGTGCCAAGAAAATACTAAAGTGACACCGAGACAAAATGTCCAAAAGCCTCGCTTTACCTTGCATGAAGACCTCACTTTCCCTACCTGATTCTGATTCTAGACACTGTTGCCTGTATGCAATATGCTTCACAATTTATGACCCATAGACCAGCCTACTGTCTGTGCTAAACTTGCCAGCTAAAATGCTAATATAGACTGTAATTCGTGGTGGGAAGAGAGTACTTAAAAGTTTCTCTAAAGCTGCAACCCATCAGCACTATCCTTCAATTCTGCACCCAGTCCTTTCCTTCCACAAAGCCCCCTCAATCCCAACCAATGCTACGGTCCCAAACTGGCTTGAAACCAAGTGGGTAATTGAATTTTGCACCGTTTGAAGCTAAAACTGCTATACACAACAGTTTTGCTTTGCTTCTGCTGTTGACACTAGTCGTGTGGAAGCCAATGAATTATGCTTTAAGAGCATCCTTGTCTTTGCTCTGTAGAGGCGAGCCTTCCCGGCGAAGACATCGGCGATGACAAGAGTTGCCACTGTGAGTTTCTCACGCAAGAATTATCACAAGGCTTGAAGGTCACCATAAGGGCAATCTGGTAAGGGTTAGGTTTTACATCCGACTTTTATGGTTCTACAATATTAATTACACCCATGGAAGCTTGTATTAGAGAAACAAATAGGCACTTATGGTCTGTGTTTATGAGTTTTCTTTATCCTGTGGCCATCTATGGTGCAAGACCTATTAGCTCTCTCTATTCTAAAACAGTATCTCTTTTAGAGTATCACTTGGCCTAAAAAAAACAAACTATTTTAATTTGCATCATTTGAAACATTGTTTTCCCTCAGCGTCATGAAGTTTCTGGTGTCAAAGAGGCGGTTCAAAGAGAGCTTGCGGCCCTACGACGTCATGGATGTGATTGAGCAGTACTCTGCAGGCCACTTGGACATGCTCTCTCGCATTAAGAATCTGCAGTCCAGGCAAGTGCACCTGCTTTAATCCCAGACACACCCCCTTTTTCAATGTCAAACACCATGCAAAATATATGAAATGTTAGTCATGATGATTTGTATGGTGTACAATGTTTTTAAGCATTGTGTTTAAACATTTTCATGTTTCTCCCAACTGAAGAGGCTGATTTCTTTGATTGAAACTGAGATGAATCAATCAGATGAGGAGACTGCTTTGGTCATTCAATACAATATTTGATATGTCATTCAATACAATATTGAAGATGTCATTCAACACAGTGTTTGTGGTGTCACTGGATACACACATGTTGTGACAAATCATCGAATTGCCTGTTTCATTTGTCCAACTACATGTGTTGTATTCAGAATTCTGCTTTATTTCAGTGACTTTTATCTACATATCAATGGTCCACCCCTCCAGCTCTGTGAATTCATTTTAAATATACACTGTTATATAAGTGACATTGTTATATCAGTCTGTCTTCCACAAATGAACCCCATACATGAGGTCTAACACGTAGAATAAATATATTCCCACAGTGAAATACATACTGGTTGTGTATACACTTTCATCCACAAGTCAGATTCACTGTATGTCTTATGTGTGTGGAATATATTGAGTCTTATTTCCCATAGTTGATTCCCACGTTGTTGCTTCATTTTGCATTGCTCTCATATCGTTTCTGTGTGCCTTGCCAGGATAGATATGATTGTGGGGCCCCCTCCCCCATCAACACCTCGCCATAAGAAGTCTACTGAAGGTCCTAGGTTAGGTCAATAGACTGCAGCTCTATATAATGACCATTTTACCGGCATTATGCTACTTATGTCATAGTCCTGATGTTGAGCCAGTAACATGCTACCTTATTGTTTGGATTGACAAAACTCCTTTTGAGTTCAAGCCACATGACTTGTCTTGTTGTGCCAGGTAATGCATACCGAAACTGACCAATGTGTGGGATTTAATATTTCTTTGAGTGAAATTATCCAACAGAATGAATCTGAATGCATATTACTGCTTCAAGTTGTTTCTGGGTTTTGGTGTCTGAGTGAATAAGCGGGTTGGGAACGTTGTGGCACAGCAGAAAATGTCTCCCAATGTGTCCAAATTATACTTGGTCCCTGAGACAACATAAAATCAATCAAGAAAATGGTTTGATATATGTTGAAGACACAAAAAGTGCGTGAGACGTCCCAAACACTTATATGAGTCATGCAGCCTCACTCAACAGGGGTTTGACAGTGCTAGACTACTGAGACTACTGTATCCTTGCTCTCATATTGTGGAGAGAGAGGGAGAGCTCCCCCAATAGGATGCAATGGAAATGAAGCATGAAGCATAAAAACAAAAGCATGCCAAGTGATGCATTTTGGCTTGATGCTCGATCTCTTGATGCATGCATCCACACACTCACTGTACATCTAAAACTAGTCTGGGAATCCTCATTGTGTCAAGCCGTCGTTAATTCATTTAAAAGTTTTTTTTTATTTGTAGATTGTTAAATATTACCTACATACATGCTTTCCTTGCCTAGTCTCCATGTGAAAGTTGCACACAATATGGCATCATATGACCTAAAAACCTTTTGAAGTTTGCAAAAATGGTTGACCCCATGTGCCAGAGCAGTTTATTTTATAATCTCAGATATTGCCTTTCTCAAATGTTAGAGTTGACCAGATAGTTGGTAAGAGTCCTAAAGCTGAAGGAGAGACCACTGAGGACCAAAGCATGATGGGGCGTCTGGTGAAAGTGGAAAAACAGGTAAGAATGTGTCCTTCAGTCAACTCTGATGGATGTCCTTTAAGTTGGCTCATAGATGAGTGTCTGTGATTTTATTTTTTTCACCAGCAGCGTATTTTCATTCCATTTGTTTTTTTTTTTTCCTATAGGTGATCTGCATGGACAGGAAACTTGATTTCCTGGTCAATGTGTATGTGCAGCGCATGGGCATTCCTCGCTCTGAGACAGACGCCTTCTTCAACTCAAAAGAGCCCTATCCTGCCCCGCCTTACCACAGCCCAGAGGAAAGCAAGGAGGAGAAGGAGAGGAAAGAGGAGGTGAAAGAAGAAAGAGAAGTGAAGACGTGCTCAGCTGCGGAAGTCGTATGCTCAGAAGGGTCTTTGGAAAAGAAGGATCCTTTGATGGGTCAGCCTGTGGCCGGATCAGTGGGTACTCCCTCTGGCAGCAACAGCAACCGCCCCTCCACCTCCTGGCAGCACCAGTTGCAGCACCCCCTCAGTCAACCTGCCTGGAACAGCAGTGTGGCCAACACCCCCTCGCCTGTTGGGGGCAGCGGTGAGCATTCACCAAGCCTGTTCTGCCTACCGCCTCCGCCTGCTCCAGTCCACGACCGATCCTCCTCTGGCCAAGGTGGCAGCGGTCGAGAGAGCGGCTCCCAGAGCAGGAGGAGCCACAGGAGGCAGAGGTGTCAGCAGGAGGCGACCGCCGTCGAGAGCGACACGTCTCTCTCCATCCCATCCGTTGACCACGAGGAGCTGGAACGCTCCTTCAGCGGCTTCAGTATCTCCCAGGCCAAGGAGGACTTCTTTGGGCCTACTTTCTTCCCAGGCTCCGGAGGGGCAATGGGAGCAGGGGCCGAAGCCGGATCTGGACCTTCACTCTGTGCCAGGGTTAGACCCTTCATAGCAGAGGGCGAATCAGACACAGACTCCGACCTCTATGCTCCCTCACCTCTGTCCTTCACCGGCGAGGCTTCGTTTGGAGAGAGGGGATGGCCAGGACTGAAATAGATTGAGAGTGACTGGTCTCCCTGGCAAAGAGGCTCATTGTAAAAGAGATTGATGGTCCAATTGCCAATACTTCCAGCTGAGACCCCGTAGCCAAACTGAGTCACTATTGTTGCGGATCATGCTTTAACATAGTTCAAACATATTTTAAATGAAATGGATGGTAATGAGAAGTTGTTTAATACTGAAGATGGTAAAAATGTGTGCCCTTTATCCCATTTATTGTTTTTGCTGTGACAATTTAGATATAATGCTAAATTGTTAGCATAATACCCATCAAGATCCAGATTAATCTCAAAAACTGCTAGCACTGCTACTTAGGGACATCTCTTTAACTTGGTTGGGGACATTTTCTGATTGAAAGTGATGAAAGATACGCAATTCTTACAATGTTACTCTGGTGTGAGGGTGTGATGTATGACCAGTTATTTCGCATCGGACATATACTTGAAATTCATTTATACGGACCATACAAGGGAGAACGTCACCTTGCTTTAGTTTGTCAATGTAGTGAATGCATTTCAACGCTTCTTCTGTTAAACACTCACCACTTTACTTTTCAAGCCAGTAGCGTGTTTCAGAGGCAAGATTGTTCAAACCTTATCGTGTGGTTAGCATAGTGTCTTGATAACTTCTATACCTTTGAATGACTTGAGGTGTTATGATGCCAAAACCCTAGTTATGATAATCAATTAGATTCTCGCACAGAGTAAAAAAAATATGCTTGTTTTTCAGCAGCATCAATTCAGCCTGGTGTTTATTGAACACTTTAAAATAATTTCCTCCAAAATATTGCAGATGTTTTCCCATCAATGAACCAGTGAATGTCGTGCATGGCATGTTACATGGTTGATTTAAGGAGGTTTTTTGCTGCTATGTCAGTCCTGGTCTAAATGAAAAAAACGCAATAAAAAGCAAGTAAGGCAATCAAGAACCATCCACGGCAAATATCAATTAACACAGCCTTACTTTCACACCAAAATCCATTGTATTACAGGTACCCGAATCACTATTTTAGTTCAGAACATTTCACATAGGCAAAGCAGTGCAAGTCTCCAATGAAATGATGTTATTTAGATGGTTCTTTGGCCTGGGAACAGGCTAAATCCAGGTTACACTTAAATGCATGGCATGGGTGTCAACAATAGCCATGAATAGATTTAGCCATCAATAGTGCTAAATAAATGGGACTCATAGGGGCATGCTGAGTAATTGTTATCCCAATGACCTGAATATATCACATTACCAACTATATTTCTTTGTGGGTTAAAATTAGGAAGCATTTTACCCAAACTTTGAAACATGCCAGAACGATTAATGATTAGCACTCATTCACTGATGTCATGCCAAAGTACCATAATAATAATAATAATAATAATATAACATGAAAAGTGAGGAATTATCCTTTGATTAGAGACTGTTCACTTGTAAAAGAAGACACGCAATCCATATTTTTCTGAAAAAAAAAAAAAAAAGCTTGCTGGCATGTTTTCTCCAACCCAAAGAAAGGACCTTCAAGGTTTTACATGATACAGTAGCTCTTAGTTCAACACCATCATGTAACTAACTGCATACACTTTCCTTCTTCTTCAATAATAAAACTTTGTACATCACTGAAAATGTTTTCTTCGGTGTCCTTTCATTCAGTGTCAAAACACTAACAGTTATGCTTTGTGTTGAGCTTTGACCAATGACAGTGAGAATTGCATAAAGCGGTACCAGGTCTCCCGGGCCACTCTTTGCTATAAACCATGTAGATGTAAAGCTGCTCAGTGGGAGCCTCTGGTCCCCCATTGTGAAAAAACATCTATAAAAGGGAGGGTTAGCCATTTGATTTTGTCCACACCAGGACAGGTGAGCCAGCCCCACTGGTGAAAGCACCTCCGGGCAAGAAGGAGAAATCCTTCATCAGGGTATTGAAAGAGCACAACCTGCTACCACGTTCCCCTGTAAGCAGGCCCAGACAAGAGGAACGGTAGATGCAAGGCAATGCTCAGCCACTGCCCAGACCAAACCGAGGCGAGGGGGTCCTGCCACACCCTGGACCCTCTCAGAGGTTTGTGCTGTCTGCCCGTCCCAAAGACAGCAGCAGAGTCCTCCCAAGGATCAGACCTGACGCCCAGCCGGGATGTCTGCTGTCCGGGAGGGAACAGCTGGACGCTCCTAAACTGAAGAGCTCCGTCCAGCCTCTGACCCCACAGCCTGCAGCAAGACCACGCATGCTGCCTGCCATCAGTGAGGGAAACATCTCGCTGATTAGAGCTGAGGAGGAAGAAGAAGAAGAAGAAGAAGGTGCTCCAGCCCCCCCGATCGTAACCAGTGAGGTTCCCGTCCATTGCGTAACCCGGCTCATCTCGTTCATACCCGCATCAGATGCGGGTTGTTCCCGCATCTTGCGGACCCGGGTCTGATAACCCGTGTAGACCCATTCACATCAACTCCTGACCTGGGAATAATCCAGGTTGTTGCTCCGGTGTGAAAGGGGTATAAACTGCATCCTCTTATAGTGACTGTCATTTTTTAAACTTTGCTTTCTCTGCTCCACCTTCTTTTTTTCTATTGACCATCTTGAT
>OOFE01016078.1:34122-53770 GCA_900323365.1 Monocentris japonica
GGGGTCACGTGGATTTGTTTTACTGTAGAGGGGCGTGTCAAGTCTGTGGAAGTGTGCTGCCAGTTTGACACAGAGGAAAGGGGAGAGAGAGAGGCCCGGTTACCGGCCATAAGTGCAGCAAATTTATAAACAATTTATAAAACTATTAACCCGCGGTGCGGCCCGTCCAACCGACCCACAGACCCACCGTGGTTCGTCCCGGTTCTCCAGACTGGCCACTCCGGCATTGTGGCTAAGTGTCACTAGGTGGCGCTCAAGAACTCCATTTGAGAAAGGGGTTTAGTGAGGATTTACGCTGTCCTGACTAAGGGAATCAGGTGAAGGCAGACTCCGCAGTTACGACAGAAAGTTGATATGTGAGTGAGGCTGACGTCTTTAGAAATCACACTAACAAAAAAAAGTTAAAGATGACTCACAACAGTGGCACTATGCATCTGAGCCCCGTGACATCACCTCATAGGCAGCACAGTTTGCTCAGTGGTTAGCACTGTCTCCTGGGTTTGAATCTCAACGCTGGTCCTTTCTGCCTGGAGTTTGCATGTTTTCCCTGTGTTCGGGTGGGTTTCCTCCCACACTACCAGCACATGAGGAAAGCTGTGATCACACTGGCCAGTCGGCGCAAGCTGTAACTGAGTTGTTGATTTGTGTGCATCAGCGGTACCAACTTAAAGTCGCCAAATTGGCAACACTGCCACAGTAAGCTATACAATACCAGCCCAGGACTTTTAATGACAGAATCACACTACTTTGATTTTTGATTTTTGAATGAGAAAAAGTATGAAAAAATGCTTACCACTAATGACTTTAGACGGAGGGCAATGCTTGTTGTTTGAAATCTTTGTAGTATCTTAGTCCATAAGATATGGAAAGAAGAAATATGAAGCTGTTCCTCTGCCCTTTCTGCGAGAAAGGGATCAAATCAAAAGTGTTGTAGTCTCCTGCACCACTAAATGACAAATGAGTGTTTTTATACTCTAGGTCCATCGTCCTCCAAAGACACTGGAGGAGCTGGGGCCATCTTCTGCACTGCTGGAAGATGCTGCTGGTAGGTGTTCGACTGTTTATATCACAAAGGCTTTTTTGTTTATTATTTATGTTAGGGGTGGAACATTTTTACAACTTTCTCTAAATTAAATTTTAAGGTGATTCGTACTTTCATGTACTCGAGTACCGAGTACCAGAGTTTAATGTCATATTTATGAATTATACAGTACATGTGTAGCTGAGTGGTGCTCCATGGCCGGTTGCAGTAGCTTTCATTGATAACAGTGACAGCGGACAAAACTAGCTCTCCCACTCTAGAGAGTGTCCTGCGATAGCTTTTAACTAAATGGGCATATAAAACTTTCAAAAGACCACTATTCCTTTGGTTTGTTTGTTTTTGTGTAGACATTATTGCTTGGGGCCCCCCAAAAACCTAGGGCCGGCTCTGTGTTCACCCTGTGATGGACACTTTCCACTCAATGCATGCTGGGATAGGCTCCATTTGAATTTTTGAAGGAAGTGGCACTGGTAAAAGAGAGGATTGACAAGTCATATGGTTTAATTTGAAAAGAGGGAAGGGTCTATGAAGCAGCAAGGGAGCTTTTTATACCATATCAACCACCTTCTCAACCCATGGTCAGGCGATTTGTTAGCTGTTCTGAGGCCAGGTTTTTAGTTGAAAGGGTGACACAAATCGAAATTGATTGGCTCAGTAATGTGACGCAACACCTCAAGGCTTATTTACTCTCAACGGCACCTGGGTAATTGCAGACATCTTGACCACCCAAGGTAGAGCGACTTTGCAAAGCTGATTGGTCAAACCCAACAAGAGAGCACTATGATTAACCAATGCAATTTATCTAATACCAAAAACAAGCAACAAACAAGAGTGTTTACATTGGAGTCCATACCATATGTGTGCATGCAATCATTCATTTCAATATTCAGCATGGGAAAAATGCAAGTTTGCAAAAAAAAAATGTTTTCCCAGTGGAGACTATTGCCCAGTTTAACAAATTATAGTAACATGTAGTTGAATGGCCACTACTGGTTGCCACTGTTCTCTATATGATGTCATATTGCCATTTGTTGTTGCGTAACGGATACTGTGCAGGACATTTATTCAAAGCCGAGAGATTTGTGTTTGAACAATGTCATTAAGTAGAGGTGGGACATTGACCCTTCGGTGATAAACGATGAGGCCCAGCAATCAATGAAGCCATTAGCGATCTGACTCTTACGAGGCACCTGTCAAAGGAGAGGCCCGAAAACGGATGGGCTGTTTGCATTTTGGTAATGGCATGTGTGTGCTGACAAGCTTCACCGCTGACCACACCGAAGACGCATGGATGGATGCAAGGAAAACCTCGTCCGCGTAGTAGCGTCGTCGTACGCATTTAGGCGTGTGAGAGAACAAATGCAATTGATTGAATGACACCCTCTGAATTGAATACACTATATGAACAAACTCTCAAAAAATTATTTGTCGGTTTCTTTGAACGATCTCAAATGTTAGAAACCTTGAGCGGATGGAGATGCTGCTGATAGGAAAAAAATGACCCTGTGTCCTTGGCTCTGGCTGTGTTTGCGCATCGGTCAGGTCTGCCAGGCTCCATGTAAACATTTTATTTATGTGTAGTGTTAGTTAACATCAGCAAAATGCCATCAATGACCACCAAGGGCAGGCATGGGTGACCTTTCTCTCTCTCACACACACACATGCAGGTCCATATTGACGATGGGGTTGTGTATATAATATTGATTAATATATATCACAATTAAGATTCATTACTCATCCGCTGCATTTCAGACAAAGGCTTTGTAAAATGACAGGGGCAGTTTGCATTGCTGTACTGCTTCATGACTGCTTCATGACTGGAATTGCCTTTTTGGTTACTGTCACTTGTGATATTGCCACTTATGACCGAAATGGAGAAGCTCTAATTTAATATCAAGATATCAGTGTGTAAAAGAGTATTATATATATAACAACTTTTCAATATGGGTGAATGACACCACATTTCAAATGCATACACATGGGAAAACCATCCATCCATGGGTGGGACAGGTATGTAATAC
This sequence comes from Monocentris japonica, assembly GCA_900323365.1. NCBI lineage: Eukaryota > Metazoa > Chordata > Actinopteri > Trachichthyiformes > Monocentridae > Monocentris > Monocentris japonica. Next base: position 37,186 of record OOFE01016078.1, read on the forward strand.
GAAAGGAAAATAAATTTCCACAAGAATCCCATCACATTCAAGTCATGTACTTGTTGAAATATTTCACAATTCTTTTTATTGGCTTTTTAAAGGAAAACATGACCACAGGCCTTGACAGTTATCTTATAAAATTAATAATTAAGACTCGTGGTACACCAATATGTAGACTTAAATGTGATGCGATTCTTCTGACCAGTCGTTTCTTTGCAAATGACAATATACAAATTCTATCAACAATATAAAAAATGGATGAAATCCAGATATCGGTTTTTGTAGGAGAATAATACCTCAGACTAAATCTTATTCAGTATGGACTGCTTATCATTAATCACAGACAATTACTGAATTGGATTGATCTTAATTCCCTCAAGGCTTTTGCCAGAGGCAACTGTAGTCATCCATCTATCAGATAAAGGAAGGATATGGCAATTGTATTGATATATAACCTGACTTGATTAATTAGCTTAATACAGTAACTGATACACTAGCAAGGTCACAACTAGGTATTGTAAACTGTTTTGTAACCATGCTTGCATGATTGCAAGACATTTAGCTTACTTCCTACTAACTACAACTACTACTATGAATAATAATAATAATAATAATAGCAATAATAATAGTCGTAATGATAAATACAAATAACAGCAAACATCATGCTCGTAAAATAAATGAATACAAGTAAAAACAAGAAGGCACCACAAGATAAAAGATAAGAATATAATGTAAAAACAAATGATGAATGATAATACTGCGGGCCTTAACTGATCAGGTTGGACTTTGGAACGAAGATCTGAGGCTGCACACTGGCTCATAGGGGGTTAAAGATCTGCAATATAGCTTAGCTAGACTTAACTGTGCTTTAAAAGTGATCAGTAAAATGTTTAAATCTATTTGAAGTGTAACTAGCTGCTTGGGCGACCAGGTGGATGCAAGGACCAGTGTTCAGTTTGCATGGGTTTCATGCTGGTTTCATGCTGGTTCATGCTGGTTTCATGCTGGTTCATGCTATACTAACACAACAGCAAGCAGATGATCATGGAGATATTTCTGACATGAAAACATGCAATTTTGGATATTGCCTCAAAGATCATTTGTGATTGATGGAATTCCTAGATGTCCATTGTGTTCATAGCAATATCAATACCTAGAATAGAAAATCTGATCAAAGGTAGCGATTATTCTGCTGCCATCGTTGGTCTGAAATGGCCCATATTCACTCACTAAATATTATACTTCACTGGCAGTTACAGTTAATAGTTGCGTTCAACTGACACACATTTTCCACATCATTTCGTTAGGTAGTTATACTATACTTATGTACTATAAAGTGTTGCTATAGAAGGAACAGATGACTAAAATAGCCAGTAGCTATCTTCAAAATTGAAAACCCCAAATTGAAGCTGACAGCTAAGGATGGTCTTCATTTCATACATTAAAATTAATGGTGTCTCACGCCAATCATGCTTGCCCTTTGATTTCTTGAACACTACTTGAATTAAAGCGGTCAAGGATATTAAATTGTTAGATGTGACACTTAACACTCTGTGGGAAACACAGTTTCCTCACTGCTTAAGGTTTTGCTGCAGCCTAGCTGCTTTTTATTATTATTAGTAGTAGTAGCAGTAGTAAATGTGAATGTTGAGGCAGACCCTGGTGTATTCATTTCTGCTGATGCAGGTGTGACGTATTGTGCTGTTGTCATGGGTAGTGGTCAGGGTAGAGGATCCCGCCCTCCTAGGAGGATTCTGTTAACCTGTGGACCAGCCTATTTAAACCCTTCTCATTTCAGTGCTTGGTCTTGATATTACTACCTGGATGACACAGCCACTCTGCAAGCCACCAGCTTTTGTTACTCTTGTTTGCTTTAGTTTTCCCAGCTTGTGTCTGGCAGTTCTTTGTTGCATTTAATGAGCGTTGGATTTTTGACTTTTCCCAAGTCAAGTCTTTTTCCCTTCAACTGCCTGCCTCCGTGTGCTTCTGCTCTTGGGCCCTAGCCACTGGCCCTCATTACAGCAAGACCAAGCCCTGAAATGAGAGAAGGGTTTAAATAGGCTGGTCCACAGGTGCACAGAATCATAAACAACATTATTACAGACAATCAGCCATAACAAAGGGAAGACCTGCACTGCTATAGCATCACCCTACAGCCAGAGGAAAGAAACTGATACTCAGCATGGAGTACAGACAGTACAGAGGACCTGAAACGACTGCCCTGGCCTGCCTGGGGACGGCCTGTCCAAAAATGGACTGTAGAGAAGGATGACCTTCATGGCGTTCTGAACAGGCAAGCTTAGGTTTCATTATGACCATCAGATTGCCAAACCAGGCACAGATCCCATATCCTGAACTGCTTTATGCAACACTGTGGTAAAATGAGTTGCTAACTTTTTGGTCAGCTCCAGACAGCCTGATCCCACGCGGAATGTAAAGGTGTTGTTTGGTTCTCGAACGCACACCGTATACCCGGATGATCCAGCCAGTGATTGTATACACCCAAATACTTACGTGACAGAACCTGACAACCGTTTTCTGCAGCGATAGAATGGTGTGGTCTGAAGAACCGGGCCTTGATGTTTTGGAGCTGCTTGAGAGTGAGATGCATGATGCTGAGGATGGCATCAGTACCAGGCTCTTTCATACAGATGGTTTGTGGTTTTCAGTGGGGTTACACCAATATAGGTATCGGGCCAATTTTGGCCTTTTATTAAATATTGGATATTAGCCATGGATATTATCAGATTTCAAATACGTTTTCCACTGCTGATATAATGGAGGTTAGTCCCTGACCACAGCTACATAAAAAGTGTCTGCAAAACCTGCAATGAAATTTTATTTTGCAAAGATTATAGAAGAATATCAGCACACAATATTGGCTATCAGCAACTTCAATACAAAAATATTGGTATCGGCCTTCGAAAACCCATATCGAACCCTGGTTTTCACTTTCCTTTCCCATTCCCTTTTTGGGGAATGGAGTGATAATGGCCTTTGTTCACAGTATTAGTATGCTGTGGGAGTCCACAGACTTCAGGGATACTTGGACCCAAGCTTGCGTGAGCGCCTGTGTACATCACGAGCAGGACGGCAGAAGCATCCATCCAGCCCTGCTGCCTTATTAGTGCCTGTGACCCGTCTAGGTGTCATTTACTAATCTGGTATCAGCAATTCCAGCAGCAATAGTGTTAAACACATTATCATACTCAGAGCAGAGAAATCTTGTGAGCCTTATCTTCCTCGCCGGTGAGAGAGAACCAATGCATGTCTGCAATGTGTGCTACGCACCTCTGCTATCATTTAAGTGTATGTGGACCAGTCACATGACCCGCTGCCTTGCTATCACAGGCTCAACCAGCAGTGTAGCTCCACTAATGGAGGCATTGAACGGGTCAATCCCAATAGTCCAGTGGTGTTCCACGCACGGTTGCCTCTCTGTTTTAATGATTTTTCGATTGGTGCCATTGGGAATCGTTCGCATGTATATAGAGTTCCTAGTTCACACCTGCTTTGTTACTGGTGCTGATGCAACGTTTGCACCCTAAGGTCTTCACCGGGCCTTAAGAAAGGAGCTCTAATTCAGTGTTCCTTTTGGAGCTACTTTTCACGTGTTTGAAGTGGGCAACGCAAAAGTAATCTAGTAAGTTACTTTAATCAGGAGTATCTTTGTAACATAACTACTATTTACGGTAAATAATGAAGTAAAGTAACTAACTACTTTCCCCAACGCTGGTGACAACTTCTCACGTAACACCACATCACCCATGCACTTTGCTATTGCTTTACACTTACTGACATGAAAGTTCAAACCAGGACTTGTTAGAAATAGAGGTGCAGATTTGTGCTCCCTCATCATGTTGGGAAACCGTCCAAACAGGGTAAAGCAGTTGCCTGCCATCATTTATCAATACCACTTAAAATAGGAGTACGCAATGGTGTTTGTCTGTATGATCTGGACACAAGTAGTCTAGATAGTGAGCTGTTCCAAGCATTTGGTTCTCAATTGAAAAGGAGAGTGGGGACAAAATGCTGGTCATGAACAGGTATAAATTGTGCAATATTAAAAAGCAATCTCAGACATCAAGGATGGATAATTTCAAACTTTAGCTTTAGAGTGTCATGACAGATATACGGAGCGGTAGGGAATGAAAGCATCTTAACTCAGCAACTTTCTCGGCCTCTTCGCCATTTCCTCTAGCTCATTAGTCTTCGCTTTTGGACTGGAAATAATTTAACGTGCTCTTTCAGAGAAAAACAAGTGTGATGTACTCTGACCTCTGATGCATTAGTGCTATTTGGGAGAGCGGTGAGTTACTGTATAATATAAAAATCCTCAGGCTTGAGGTGGGGCGGGACATGCGTGTAATTATGGCAATTGGTCTTCCTGGCAAGGCAATACTCAAAGAGCATTAGCGTGTTCGATGGTCTCTTCAAGAAATTGCTGTGTCGCTGAAATTCAAAATAACGTCTTCTCGATAGTCTGTTGGGATCGTCCCAAGTGGAGTGGGTCTAATTCATTTGGAGCTAAATGAGGGATGAAACACCACGTCCAAATGAACATTGGAATTTATGGATTATTTGCTGAAGCCTGAAAGGCCCAAAGTAGGTCAAGACCAGACATATGGAGGAAGAGATTGGGGAACTGCAAATTCAACCCCAACCCAAATCGAATTAGGAAGTACACTGATCCCAATTGTAAGATGGGTCTAATTGTTTGGAGCCAATAAGCTGTATATGCCTATGATTCAAATAACAGCTCATTACAGCAGTTTTATATTTTCTAAAACAAATAACACACAACTTTATGAACTTTACCACTTTGTGCCAGGCATATGATGGCAGCACTGTGAAGTGTGCCTCAAACCTCGCAGTGGGTGGCACAATCGGGAACCCCAGGAAGTCTTGTCAAGCTCCGCAACACAATTATCGCTCATCCATCTTTAATATCTCATCCATCTTCTCCATCTCCACTGACAGAGAGGTACTCATCTTCTAATTATTATCACAGCTGGCGTCCAAATTGGAGGAAACAGATCTTTTACCCTGCAAAAATGACTGATGAGGAAATGGACAAAGATGAGAAAACTGTATTCTGATATGTTTTTTTCCACTCCAAAGGCATTGGCCAGTTAGGGACCTTACGTGAGAGGTGCTTCAGTGGTTAACATGAGCATCAGCTTGAATGAACTTTGAAATCTTACCTGTCCTTGCCAAGTTGTCAGTTCCTTAATCAGATCTCAGACGATGCGAGATGCATGCTTTAGGGTTTCCCTCCATCCACACCTATTGGAGTAAAAATGGAGGTTAGTCAGGGGTCTTAGTTTGCGACCTGACCCGACAGTGTTTATTTGACATCCTGTTCGTAGTGGAGGTTCAATTACCTTCAACCATTTCCGAACCATTTTGTGTTTCTTACATCACACATTCAAGGGTCAACTTTTCTAAGACGTTCTTATTCGGGAGTGCAAAGTTGGCCACTCGTTGTGCCGTGGGAGTGAGGCAAGTGTAAAAGAGTCGGTCCTTTAATTTGGACCCTGTTGAAGCAACTTCCATTAGATTAAAAGTGCCATTGGAAACGAGCCCAAAGGCATGAGTGCCCAGGACTCATCAAATGAATTACGAGGTGTATATAAAGACCAAGGGCTTTGGCTAAACACCACTCTGAATTCACTGCATGGCAAAGTAACCTCACATGACTAAAAATAGGCCAGTTGGCCACAATGGATTGTCATTTGCATTAAACACGTATCTTTCTTAAGCAAAGATGGGTTGAAGTTATCAAACGCAGTTGCCATGTGGTAATTTGTCTCTGAGCGATGCGTCTGTGTCACCAGAGAGCAAAAACTAGAGCTTATCTATTGAGAATATGCTGAGATATTGACAAGCCCACCCCCATCGGACCTGGGAGGCTGACCTTAAAATCACTCAAGCAGCATTAGTCAGTCAGCCTGCACTTAGGTATTCTCCATTTAATCAAGGCTATCAAAATGAGGCACTCTTTAAATAGGGCAATTTGTAGGCATTGCTGAATCAGTCGAAACAACTTCCAAAACCGAAGCACAGCAAATTATGAAGGTGGGGTTACCGATGGCAGTTTTATTGAGGTTATGGTATGGTCCAGTGTAATCAATCTCAATACAATATTCTTTCTCTTCTCTTCGAGCCAATTCAAACATCTGCAGGACAGCATGACCAAAGCAAATCAAATCTACACCATAATATGCATTCCAGATTATATGAGGGATTATATGCACCTCTATGGTTTGAGAAAATTCCCCGACCCCTTGGGTTTATGAAACCCTTTCAAAAAACCCATGGGATAATGTCAAAAATGCATCGGCATCAAGCTAAAAGCTAGGCTGTTTTTCTTTCCGAGTAGTTGACATTTTGGAGATAGTTCTCACTTGACAACGCTTGTGCAATCTGATAGGTAACTGTATTCAGTTTCAATTTGTACACTGGTAAAAACTCTCCGACTCAGAGAATTTAGGAAGAATGCAGAAAGACTGCCTGATTTATGATCTTTGCATTCAGAACTCTAAAATGGTCTATTATGTGTTATTTTTAAATTATTATTTTTTATTATCAAAAAGTGCACTTTTATCAAACATTTTCTGATGTAAAATGAGTCTCTTGTAAAGTAAATTGAATTGAATGAATTACGTCCATTGTAAATTGACCCTGATTTCATGGTGTGTGGTCACATTTTGGTCTGATTGTGGGCTGCTGGCTGAGAGGTTTCCTGTGGACCCTGTGCTTCAGTCATTTAGGTTTACAGATAAAAGGCCATCAATACAAACCAGCAATGGAACACCAGCAGTGAGGTGCATCTCATTTTCTCGTTTGTATACTGTAATTTGTCTGAACAGAAGAAAAGTTGCAGCACAAGCAAAGTAATCATAGTAGATGAATAGACATACAGAAGCACTGGAGAGTGTCACTTTTTATTGGAATCACCCGTTGCGCACAACAAAAAAAGCTGAGTTCAGCAAGAACACTTTCCACAGTAGAGCCATCCACTCAACGTACCTTGGCTTGGTACCACATGGGGGATTTACAGTATTGAGGTCATATTCAGAAGCATGACACTTTTTTTTTGTTTCTTCTTTTTTTTTTTTGCTTACGTTTTTCACAAAGAATGGACTGGCTCAATGCAATTCCAGCGGGACTTCTCCTTGTAAATAAAAGATCACAAAATAAATGGAAAAAATACAAAAAAAATAACACAACAAGACAATGTCTCCACCATTTTATGCCAGAGTGTTGACAGGTAAGATATCAAACCATAGACCAGCCCAGTCACCATGTAGTGTATTCACGAGTGGTCATGGTAACATGCAGGAAATAGATAATCAGACTGCAACGCTATCCGCCTAACTTTAAAACAATTAGTTGCAAGACAGTTAGTCAGTTGTGCACGTTTGACTGTTGTGTAGTGGTTTTCTGTTGCAACTAGTCACTCCGATCTCTTTTTCAAATGTGTTACAAAGACTAAACTGATAAACAGTATTTTGACACCCACTTCTACACACTGATATTGGTTACGTCAACCCATATCCCTATCCTTTTGTATCGGTGCTCACTGTTGCCTTTTATCGGTGTGATACCATGATTCTCATTCACCGAATACAAGACGGTCCCTTAAAGCAGCACTGGACACCGCAGGGAGGCTTGCCCACTCCTAAACAAGAACAAGGACAATTATAGCTGATGTGGGTCCCTCACTGGGCTCAACTAATTGGCTTTTTGATTTCCTTGACTATCCCAGGGACCTGGACAGGAACTGTGTAGCCATAAAGCCTGTAGAAAACTAGCATAAGTTTAAGGGGAAGGGGGGGAGGGGACACAGTGTTTAAGTTACAGTTAAAGCCAAAGTTGAAGATGAAGTCTTGGCAGAAGATCAAAGGTAATTGGCCTTTGTTTTCTGGGCCTAGAAGCTTTCAAGGAGTTAAAGGAAAATATACTCTCATAGAGCTAGATATCATCAGTCTTTGATGTTCAACGCATCCCAGGAGTGATTTTGCGACGTGTTGTTATTTACTTGTTAGGTCTACCCACTTTCCCTCAACGTGCCTCGTCTACTTCTACTTCAGTTAGTGATTTCCCAGAATGCCTTTCAACAACCCCTGGAGAACGGGCGTGAGCTTGTTGCTTTCGGCAGTGGGTTTTATGTGTAGATGGAGAGAGAAATAGCGATAGTGGAGAGAGATTTTTTCCAATCACACCCCTTACTCAAAACAGCATGTCTTGTGGCTGCATTGCATTCTGGGCTACCTTGGCTACTGTCGGTGGAGAAATTGCTCTCTCTCCCCTTCTATGATGGATTTCTCCCTGTGTGATTGTTGAACGTCGGTCTACAAAGAAGCCCTTGCTCTTTGAGTCTGAGGGACTGACACCAAAACTTGACGTTTACCAGTGATGTTTTAGATAGCTGATTGATTGTAGCTGCGCTGGAAATATCCTGACCTGTCACGTCATGTCAAATGGGCTCATGCAAGGTACATGCAAGGTACACTCCCAATAGCTGTGTTGGGTGGATTTGCCTTTTAGGAAAGGGAACACAGCACCTGTAGATCTCAAATAGAGATGTTAATGGACTCCTTTCTTGCAAGGGCTTTTTGAGTTTTCTAGTTTTAAGCATGGTAACTTTGAGGTGAAGGACATCAAGGCTTCATTGGTTGCAATGAAAAGACTCCATTATGTGCATGAGCGAAAGAGAGTGATAGAGAGCGGCGAGATAGTGGAGTGTCATTTCTAAATAGCTTACAGTTTGCCCTCAGCATCAAAATGTTTTTATTTCATTCACATATATCTTTGACAGATGAGTTCCAGCCTTTAAGCACTCCAGGTAGAAGGAACTGAAGTGGGGATAGATGGAAAACACGCTTTTCAAGAGATCAGAGATTGTTCAAATGGTGATGGCCAACTCCTGACGCAAACACCACAGTGTCATTAACAGTTGACTGTAAAGTGGATATGGGAATTGTAGACAGCAATCCCTTCTAGCTGTTGACACTCCCCAAAAAAAGCTGAGCGGCGTAAATTACTTCCTTGTTGATCTCCGAGGAGCCGCGTCGCCCGGAGTCAACCAGCCTCTTCCTCCTCTGTTATTGTGCAGGGACAGGAAATGAGATAGCCGCGATTATATTTATTGTTGCTCCGGTTGCTGGGCGGCCGCTAGAGCTACACATCTGGTAATGACAAGTGCTGAATCTTATTATTTTTCATATTTCATTGGAGCAGGAGGTGGGAGTTTTTCTAATTAATTATGTGTTATTGTGCTTTTGCGTTACAGAGCAACAGAACACAGGCAGTTCACTGGGTTGGTTCTGTTGAGCTGACCACATGACAGCAACGTAAAGTTCTCTAAAATGCACTGAGAGCATGAACCCTAATGACCACACACAAGGGGTTCCCACAAAACTGGGCGCAGATGCATCCTCGACAGTGGAAGGGTGCCAGCATGGTGAAATGTTCCCTGCGCTGATCGTGTCATTGATGGATCACCATTTGGGGGAAAAAATTGCCAATAGCGGGATGGGCAAGCGGGGATCAGAGGCTAACAGTCACAGACGTCGCCCCAGCGCATGCTGCCATACTGGGCTGTCACGTTGACTTGTGATGGATGAGGGAGCCCGTTCCAACATACGTAGCTAGAGAAAGAGCCGGGGACGCCGGGGATCCTGGTGTCAGTGTGCCGTCACCACCACGTGTGCGGCCAAGACAAATGACTCTTATTATGCATTGGAGAGTTCCCCTAATTCGCTTGACATTTTGCGGACGTCTAGTTGATTCGACATTTTATTCATCAACCAACTTAGCCATCTCTGTGGTCAATTGTGGGATTCTGGGAAGGCAATCGCAGTGCACTGCGTGCAGGATATTGGAATATTATTGTGCATCATATTTGCTCATTTCAACCAATCTTAGTAGTATATCATTTTTATCAACAGAAACTTCTTGATTATATAAATGCATTCCTAGAGTATTTGGCACACATAAACCTACATGCCAAATCAAATCAAAAAAACAAAACAAATTAAATTTCCCCTACAGAAAAAAAGGGCATTTGTACCTCTACAGTTTCCCCCAAGGAGCCTCCTCAGCTGTTTCTCCTGATATGTTGCTGACACTCCAGGGACCTCACACCATACTCCCCCACATACCACTCTATCCTCTCAACATATCCTCCGGATATATCGCACTCTGCAGCCACATCATTAAGATGCTTGGAGCAATATCTATCATTGTTGTTTACTCCGTGCATTATGAGAACATTATTGGAAGTTGACGCATGGCCATATTGTTGGCTAATGCTCTTTTTTTTTTGTATTATTGCTTTATAAGGCAATAAAGAAACACGAGAGGCTAAATGTGAAATCCCCACATATTAAAACATGCATGCGTAATATTCAACCCACACAGTATTCTGCTCTCTTCTGTCGCTCCTTTTGTGGGTCCATTCAAAAGCATGTCTTTCTGGAATCCAAGTGGAACTAGAGGATGTGAAGTAGTAGTAGTAGTAGTAGTAGTAGTACTAGTAGTAGTAGTAGCAGCTCTTTCTACTTAAGTCTTGTGAATTAGATGTATTAGGCTTGCTCTTGCATCTTTATATTATATAGCTTGATATTGCATCTTCTGCACCAAGATATATTGGAAGGCTGCATTCCAATCTGAAGAAAATGTGACCTTTTTAAACTCCAAGATTACTTTCAAGTCAGGTTACGGGAGCTCGTTAAGTAGATTGGGTGGTATTTTAGGAGATTTTCAGACAGTACAGTGGAAACAGACACGGACTCCCACCTCATCATTCAAAGAGTTAAAACCGAATCAGCATTGTAGGGGGTGGTCCTCTATCAAGGCGGATGAACATATACCTTTGGGATGGCAAACAAATGGTGGCACACTTGCAAACGCCTTTCATTTCCCATTTGCAATTCACAAACCCACTATGATGCAAACGTGTCTCATATAAAGCAATATTGGGTGTTTGACAGATTATCCCCCCCCCAGGGCCACACTGATACCTGGAATCTCAAACAGAGAGGGAGAGGGATATCATAACTGCACTCATTATACAATATAGGTTCATAACACAGTCCAAAGTTAACCAACAAAGTCATTGAAATGGTCTGTCTCCAAACTACAATGGACTTATTTGGCTGTGTGTTTTGCAGATGGTGTTCCTCTGCGTGCGGTTAAACAGAAAGCAATACTATTTTCCCTACGAGGACATGAATGTGCAGTGGCAGCAGAAGAGTGTAAAGCAAGAATCCTTTGTATATAGTAATTAAAGTGTAATTGAATTTTGGTACACCCACCAAGTACAGATTGATTTTACTGTATTAGCTTAAACCTCAGGTGGCTTTTGAGTTAATCAAAGGTTACAAGTGCAATGAGGACATTACCTAATCCCAACACAACCATAGCTATACTAAAGGCCTAGTTACAATGACAATATTTGAATGCAACTTTGTCAACAATTAAGACCAACACTATTTTCTTTATTACACTTTTGTTCAGGGTCATTCCTATGTTCCCAGGGTCCTCTGTTCCCAGAGTCCTATGTTCCCCAGTTCTGCATCTGTGGTCTTAGATAGATACTGTGGAACATAGATAGATATGCTCCCCTTTTGTTCCACACAGCCCACTGTGTTATTCACATTCATTTTGTCCCATTTTCTTTCTACCCCATACTCACTTAAAGCCTCTTGTGGCCGTGCAGGGGGAATGACAACAATATATGCCCCAGAAAGTAAAAGGTTTTGTTTGATTTTAGCAAAACTTAACCCTGCTGGCTAGTTAGCGTGCTGATGCTAACTAGTACGGTCAAAGATTCACTTACTCGTGTAGCAAGGATGTAGCTAGTTCCTGGTTGGTAGCTTAACCGCTTGTCTAATGAAGATGAAGTTGACCAATCCCGCACTGAGGCTTCTATGTATTGTGTTGAACTTTCACTACACTAATCTTAAACCTCAAGGGACCACAGTTTATTAAGTAGTAAAGAAACTGTTATAAGAACTGTTATAAATGGCAGGTCAGCTAGGCTAACTAGCTAACCTAGATAACTTAGTATAGCTACATTGAATTTTTTCAGTTATTAGCAAGAGTGCTGGGCTTCATAATACTGCCTACCTCCTGTCTCACCCCTTGCTGTCTTCAGTGTAACATTACTTAGCCAGAACTCCAATCTGCTCCACAGCAGGCCACTCAACTCTTAAAGACTGAGTACTCTGACTTACCACATTTAAAGGAAGAACCATAACAATTTGAATTTGTATCTGTCACTGGAGAATTTCAGGCAGAGGTTTCTGTGTTGGCTTTTGTTAATCAAATAAGTCAAATCCAATTTATTTTCAAAGCACATACAATACCATGGTATGCAGTACAATGGTGCCTTACACAGAGGAATAGTTGGCGTGGGAGTTAAGGTAGACTGTTGGCTGTGCTGGCCCTGAGTATGGCTTGAATTTTGAGACGGCGTCTGATTCCCTGACAAATACAGGGAATACAGGGAGTCCTGTATGTCTGCACTCTGTGAGAGGCGAGTCAGAGTCGGTTGATAAGTAAATCGGTGTTGTATTGGAGGGCAAGGCTATTAAGTCAGAAGGACAAATTTGTAATCAATTCATGCATTAACTGGGAGTTTGGAGTAAGTTGGATATTGGAGTGTGGAATTGGTGCTATTGGAAAATAGTGTATTGCAGCAATCACCTCTAGAAGAAACAAGCCAGCAGAGGATTTAGATGCCCAGCTTCGAGAATTCTTGAAGTGAATGAAAATGTGATGGTCTGACTATGTTTCAAACACAATGTTATGCCATCACATGCAGATTTTTGCATTGAAAAATATAATTAAAGCCCCACAGCTGAAGCGGTGAGTGCTGAAAGAAGTGACATTGGAATTTGGTGAAGACGTGTTGAAGACGTATCGTATTGACGAGGAGTCGCGTTCATTTTGCTTGCCTCACTCATGTTGGGGAGGTACGCAGACCTGGCTGCATCTAAAATGCAGCGCAAAAAACAGCTTGTGTGCATTAAGATGTACCAGACACCAGCGGCTACATCTGCCCACAAGCCGGAGAGCTGCAGGTCTCTATCCCTGGGGGGAATGAATGCTGAATGAAACGTTTCACAGCAAAGAAAAAGAAAAATAACATACTAAATTGTCAAGGTATCCCTTTAGCATTAGATAACACCAATTCGGCACGGTTCTTATCCAAACTTTAATTGCTTGTCCTATTTCTATTTTCAAAAGTGTGAGTGACACGGAGGATAGTTGTGCTGGGGGGGAATGAGGTGAAGAATAGAATATGATATGAAAATGCAAAAAGCCTAGGTTATTTGTTTCTGCAATTCTCTGCTATTTATCCGTCACTCTTCACCAGCTACCCAAGTGAAGAATGATTTTCTTGAATGTAATGATGCTTTATTCTCATATTCCATTTAAAATACACATCAATCTCTGGTTCAATCTCTGCTATACTCTTGCTATACAGCTGACCCTCTGCACAGCTCCTAGGTATGATTACCTCTACCAGCCCGTGACATCCATGAACAGCGCTATAATGCGATACTCATTGGCATGTAATATCATTTGTATGATCAGTCAATGGAATACAACACATAATTGCATGACCACTATGTCGTTGATGGTCATAGCATCATCTAATTTAATGGCATTTGCGCCTATTGATTTTCACTGTCATCAGAAGAATATTGATCTCAAACATTAGTGGCAATAAACCACTGAAGCCAATTGGATTGTCAGAATGGAGCGTCGTCCCTGAATGTCCTTAGTCGGGATCTCATCCATTTTTTCTGAACTCGTCATCTTGCAAATGGTGCCCGGCCGTCATGCACGGACGACTTTTAAATTCTCATCACACCCATCTCAACGTGCAAAAAAAAAAACCTTGCTCTCTTTCAAAAAAAAACAAACAAACAAAGATGTTGCATTGATTTACATGCAACCCTTTTTAAGAAATCAACAGAGACGGTGCCCTCCTACGGTAGTTTGCTGTTTGCTGTGTGTATGCGGTTAACAGATGGCATTCACCCTGCAGACACTCCATCTTTGCTGGCACCTGTTCGCTGCCCATCTGAGGCCACCCCTAGGCTGCTGCAGGTGGGTTCACGGTTGGCATCAGAGCATGTCAATATTTCCCTTTGTCAGGATAGCTTCAACCTCCACTGCTTTAGGGGGCTAGTTCAATCCAGTTGGACTCTATTCTTAAAGCAATCTTGGGAAGAAGAGCACAGGCAACGATGGCATGTTTATTTATGCCCCAAAGAGCTGTCTTTTCATTCATATTCATTCAAGACGGTAGCAGAAAAGAAAATGTAAAACCGTATTTTTTCCGGGAACAGCCGAGGAGTTTTTTTTTTGTCCCTTCTTTAGAGATGCCCCGTGATTGACAGGCGATCTCGGCCTGCTAGCGCCTGCTTATGCACGCATGGGATGAGCCCCTGTGTTTGTGTGTGGGTTTGCGTCTGAAGGTGGACGTATGTCAATGTGCGGGGAACAGAGAAAAAGGTGTGTGAATCACTCCGGCAAACGTGTTGAGCGCTATAGCTGAGCACAGATCCTGAGGCTGTTCCAGGGAGCTAGCCTGAAAGAGATTGGCTTCAGTGGGAACACACACACACTGCGGTCTGATCAATACCAGAGATGCTTTGCTTGTTTTTTGGAGCCCATCAATAATGCTACTATTCTCACCTAAGATTCTTTCCCCGTCATGACTACTGTCGGTTGTCTGATTAGCATGAAACCTGTAGCTCACCCACCCACTATTGTTGTGATCGTCGGCTCTCTGAGAATAGGGCTGCCCGTGGATTGCCAACGCTGAAAATCATTTCTTATATGAACACCCTCTCCTTAGCCACAAGGATATGTCGCACATGGGATAGCGCAAATATTACACCATTAATGAATAATAACAGATACAGGCCGGGCCCCGAGCTCTCCGTGGTAGAAAGTCTTCAAATCGATGGCAAACTTTTACGCTCCGCAAGTCTAAAATTCTACAAACAATAAAAAAAAAACAGCTTTTAATTCCTATTCTTTGTTTTAGGCCAATAAGAAAAGTTAAACTGTTAAACAAATGAAAGACTATATAGGCTATAGACCCCAAAAATGCTTAAGATCACAATGGACTCCCATTAGATGAAGGTTTAGTCCATCGTTGTGCACTAACCTTGTATCACAATGATCGTTTTTACACATTCTCTCATTGTGTTAACGTCTAGTGAATGAAATAACAGTGAAATTCAACCAAGCCTCAGTTTTGCTGGGGATCCACTGGAGTTTGGGGCTGTTCTATGGTGCAAGTCATCTTTCACAGTGGAGACTTTTATGCTGAAAACCGCAAAATCTCAGAATCATAGCAATCTGGGACTTTGTAGGTTTGTGTGTAAAAATGTGCTAGCAAGTCAGCTTCCCAACTTCCCAGTTGGTAAACTTCCCACCCCAATAGTTGCCACTCATCTTGATGAGCTGTCTACCTTGAAGCAGCATCTAGCCTGAGGCGGAGGTAACCGGCATCCGTGAAGCCACCACAGGCGTTGAGGAAGCAGACAATGTTTTTTGAGTTGGTCTTGTCTTCTGCCATGGAGATAGGAAGGAGGGGGAGCAGACTTGGCAAGGGGGTCTGGCTCCCCCAGGAGGAAAGTTTTTCAAAAACATCTCTGGAATACTCATTTCTGGCTCAGTAGGTCTACATAACAAAAGTGCCTTCATTTTCATTGGCTGAGTAATAACAGCAGTGCATAGAATATTATTGCCCTCTACCCGACATACAGGTACTATAGCAAATACATAACATGACATAACATGTTCAAAATCAGTGACGACCCATCAAAGAAAGAAAAAAGCTTTCAAGCCGTTGTAGCTTGCTAGCGTTAGTAAGATTGGAGTAGGTTTAGCAACACAACTGCCTTGCCTTTAAGAGAAAATATGGTGTTGTAATAATATAAGGGAAAGATGACATACTTCCAAGCATGTAGTGGAGGAAGTCAAAGATCAGGTGGTGATTTCAGCCAGATTCCCCTCCTTCCCAGAATCAGGAAGGCTCCCCGATCTGAGGCTTCGTCGGGACCAAGTATCGGGGCGGCAGGTTGGCCTAGCGGTTAGAGAGACCAACTCATCACCAGAGGGTCACTGGTTCAATCCTCAGCACCACCAGGAGGGCACATTCCAGCTGTGAGCTGGTGATTGAAAAATGACTGGTGCCACAGCTACAGTGCCCACCACCAACACTGCTGAAGTGCCCTTGAGCAAGGCACCTAACCCCCAACTGCTCCAGGCACACTGTCCGGTAGCTGCTGCCTGCGCTGTCCTCTGACCAGAAAAGTGCATGTGTGTGGGGTGATGTGTGTGTATCTAGTCAGAGGTAGGATGCGAAGAAAGAAATAAAGTTGATTCATCATTCATCAACCAGTTCTTCTTACAGACTCGCAAACTGATCGGGTCCTGCAGGTCCTGTAGTGCGTCAGTATTTAAGATTCACTTGGACACTGCCCTGTCCGCCTCCATTGTTGTTGTTCCTGCGAGACTAGAGGTCCTGATCCGTCAAGAAGCTGTCCATCTTATT
>OOFE01016082.1:0-18678 GCA_900323365.1 Monocentris japonica
ATTAAAAGTGTAATTAAAAGGAAAGTTGTCCTCCAAAGAGGGGGGGGGGTGGTGGCGGGCTAAAAAAAACCAAAAAAGAAAAAAGAAAATGTGTCACCTCTCCACACTTTTCACACTTTTCTGAAATAGGGGTGACAGGCGAGTGCCATTTGAGAGCAGGCAGATTGTGGCAGGCTTTCTGTCAGGGCTGGCAAATCTAATTAGAGGACGGGAGCAGGCAGGCTGAGAGAGAGCAACACTTGAGCTGGAAGGGTCAGTTGTTCAATGACACATTCCCCAACATACAGTACACACACACACACACATCCATTACAGTACATCTCTACTTCACACTGTCACACGAAGGAAGGAAGGAAAGAAGGTCACCAACTGATAATAATGTACTTTGATTGTAGTTCCTGAGTCAGTGTAGATGCGCCTATGTGTAACATGATTGTATGGGTAGTTTCTCTCCTTCCACTTTTTAACATATGCATTAAATGTGAGTTCAATGTTAACATAATGCTTGAAGTAGTGTTAAAACAGTGCAGATTAAAAAAAATCCCCAAGATCCATCCTCTTGCTCAAAGCAGAACTCTCCGGTATTGTTTTAATCCTGCAGTTTTCCCTTTGTGGTCCTTTAGCTATCCAACCATGATTAAATTTTAATTCACACTTTCATCACAGAACCAAACCTACAACAGCAAGCTTTCAGTCTGAAACCTGCGGCAATTTACCTTGTATAATCCTTGTGCTCTTCTGTGTATAACTAAACCCGCACAGTTTTCTGTCATCTGAATGGTCCTCTTTCCCCTATCTCACCATCCATAAAACTACACTGACACTGTTTTTTTATCCTCTTCCCTTTATGTTGATTTACTAAAGCTGAAGCTGCTGCTGTGGATCAGGGTTGCATGTGGGTCCCCCCTCATCACAGTGAGTCATATACACACACATGTATGCATGCACACACACACACACACACGTCACATGTCCCCATCTACAGGCAACTGGAAAAGGTCCACATGAGTCAACAGGCACGCATAACGCTGGGATTGGAACCTGAGGGACCGTGCTCAATCTGGGGGACGTAATGCCCCCTCCCCTACTCGCTCAGCTGGGCCCATGCCCCCGCCTGCCCTCGCTCTCCAACAAATTGATATCCTTTAAAGGCTGCCCCAGGCAAGGCCAGTTTACATATATCCAACTCGACAGGCGAGCCAGGGGGAAACAAGACCAATGACCCACATGGATCCGTTCAGATGTAAAGACTGGGGAAAATTAGATACTAAAGTCAAACACTTTTTTTCCACATAATTTATATTATTTTAAGTTTCTCGTTTTGTTGTTTTATCATCACATTGTGTCTGTGAATGAACACTGTCTCATCAACCCAATTCTTATTGGTGGTCAGTTATCAGTTATTCTATTCTATAGTGGCACTACCAATATCAAAAATGAGAAATCTATTTTCACTAAATCTCCAGTCTTGCTGAATTGGTACTAACGGCAGCTGTCAATGCCAAAGAATCAGCAAAAAACAGGAGTAACATAGATACATTCCTACATTCAGTGGTATTCCTCTTTTTAAGACTTTTGGCTCCGAACTGAAATTCTGTGCCATTATTTTCTATCAAACTAGATGGCCTGCCAACACAATGCTGAAAAGGCAACAGCACAGCAAGTCCAGCAAAAACTGACCTGCACATCAATGGGTTGCAACTGCCCTATCCTGTCTATTGTAAGTAAAGAGAGGCTGAGATTGCCTTCATCAGCCATCTTTCACACTCACCAGACCAAATCCAGAGTGTCATGTTCATCATTACCTCACAATGGATGACCCAAGTGAAGCAAAGGTGGTTGAGCAAGTGATGAACTCAGGCTTGTATTTGAATATCACAGATTGGATTTGCAAAGTTCTCAAGTGTAGTGACAGAATACCTTACCTGATCCACAAACAGAAATGGTTGCTTCCTGTAGATCTCTTACTGGAGATGATTACAGGCCTTCCACTCTTCCACTTGGACTCCACCCAATCCATCCACCCAGTACTGAATTAATTCCATTGGTGCATCTGGATGCCTGTATGTGATCATCTAACAATGTAGTAGCTCAGGGCTACGTTTTCAAGATCATGTCTTAATTTCTGGGGTTAAACCATAGATTGTCTGTGACCATTAAACCATTATCCGGTAGACACAGCTTCCTGGAGACAGGTCGGATAGGTTGATTTGATAGACAGTTTATCTTTTGCCTTAATTGGGGGAAGATTTGGTGAGAGGGATGGAGCAGGTTAATTACAATCACATTCATTAATATGAACAAATGCAGTATAATGTCTGTTAGGGGCCATTATCTGTGCTGATATATACAGTAATTAATTGGATTTCACCTTTGGCTTCATGACCTGTCTACAAGAGTTTTTATTTGGGCTTGTAGCTCCAGACACTGCTGTCGGGTGTAGTCGATCTCCCATTAATGTTTGTGCTCTGTCACTGTGGTAATTGGCAATACTTCCTGCACACAAACACCTATCTAATTAGGAGAGTTACCCGCAGCTTGGTGAGACATCTGAGAAAATCTAAAATGTGATTCTGTACTACTTTAAAGCATTGAAAAATCATTAAATCGTTTTAATTCAATATTTAAAAACTTCATGTGGCATTCATTAGAATGAGATCACTGCAGAGGCTATATGTTCAATATTATATATTAGTAGTGTAATGGGCTTTAATTGAACCTAGCCTGCAGACATAAATTGCACCTCTACAGGGTGCACAAAAGCACTGAAACAGTATACCAATATTGATACGAGCCAGAAGACCAGTTGTATTCTATATTACATTTTGTTGCCTGTGTGATTCAGGGGTGCATATATGAAGTTTATAGAGGGGAATTGTGTATACTGGACCTGAAGTAGTTGAAAACCTTGGCGAGCTCATGCAAAAATACCCCTCAAAGACATCCTTCAACGTATTAAAAAAAAAAAAAAAATATGACTCAATGTAAAAAAAAAAGTGACTCAAACAATACAATTTCTAATGTCCATATATAGCATAATACCCATACATGTCATAATACATACTGATAGAGACAGAAGTAGCAACAATTTATAAGCCTTACGTATCTTACCTGCCTGGTAATCAACTTTTTCTCTAGCTGATGAAGTACTTTTACTTCACCCTGAAGTGAAATACCAAAATGCATTGGTGGTTTTGGTTTCAGCGGAATATGGCAGGACAAATTGTGGATACAATAATCATGAAACAACAGATTGGGGAGTTTATCTGCAGACCTTAGTTGTGTCAGCGATGTAAGGGTCACATTGTCCAAGGACTTCAATCCTTTTTAAATGTCTTTACTTTTCTTCCAAAGTCAGGCTATACAAGCGACCATGAACAAGCAAATGTCTCACCTGTGGTTATAATGGAGTGCTGTCGGGAGTCAATATGGCACTGTCAACAAAACACTGGTGTCACTGCAAGTTAAGGATAACAGCGCTACTTAAGCCTAATTAACATCAGAACTCCACATCACCTCACATAACGCTTTTCCACCAACACTTGCCAGTGCTGCAGCCGGTGCCTAACCTCGAACCCTTACGCAAATTCCCAACCAAAAGAAACTGGTTTGCATTTTTAAATACGAGACAAGACACAACATGGTTTTTATTTGTGCAAGAAAATACTGGGAAAAAACGAGTGATTAGAGTGACGCTTGTGCTGGTAAAACAAACCGGTGTACAGCGGAAGAAACCAATGTTTTGCTGGCCATTTGGAGCTCAAGGGACAACCAGGACAAATTAGAAGGACCACAAAGAAAAGGGAAGATTAACGAGGAGGTATAACAGGAGCTGTGGAGTGCACGCTTCGCTCGCACAGTCGACCAAATTGTGAATAAACTTAAGAGGATAAAAAAAGACTACAGGGACCACAAAAAGGACCAATCCAGAAATGGAGCACTGCGAAAGCAGATGAAATGGGGTGAATTTCGACTTGGGGCCTTAAATTCTGCCACAGCGATGAGTCACCGCCAACGACCAACACTGATCTTGGTAGTAAGTAATTTATCAGATTTTGATTTCAGGCTTCCCCTACATTAACATTATTAATTAATAACAGCTTGCTTTTATTTACTGTGGTGTCTGGTGGCCTTCTCCCTTTTTTTAAGCTGAGGTAAATACTGAACTAATTTGCTACACTCTAAGAAAATTTGGTGCTAAGTAGAACCATAAATGGTTCTTTGACTTGTTCCTGTGCGAGAACCATTTTTGGTTCTAGGTAGAAACCTAACCCTTTTCGAACTTTCTTTTCTTAGAGTATACTGTGCATGCTACTATGTCGACATTGTTAGGTCAAATATTGTTATTGATGTCTCCAGACTATTCTGAAGAGGAAACAATATCCTGCAGCAGCCGCCCTTTGTCTCCATTGTCTCCAGCATCAACAAGCACCACCAACAAGCAACAAGCACCTAGCCATCTAGGATCACAAGGGGCTAAGTCAGGGGTGGGCAACCATATGCCATGGAGGGCCAAGAGTCTGCAGGTTTTCATTCCAACCAAAGAATACAGCAGGTGATTTCACTGATTTAGTCCCTCCTCTCTGGTTGAAGGTGTGCTAATCAGTGAAATCATCTGCTGCATTCTTTGGTTGGAATGAAAACCTGCAGACTCTCGGCCCTCCATGGCACATGATTGCCCATCCCTGGGCTAAGTAGTAGTAGCCAAAATAGTATGTAGGTAGTATCCTGTGTAAATCACGCCGATCTGACTAGATTGCTTTTACGTTAATATCTCCAAAGGAACTCTCCACATCTGGTTGCGTAATGTCACGGCTCCAGATTGGTGGAAACACGAGCCAGGGCTTAAGAAGGTTAGCTGGTTCCAGTGCTCAGCACCGGCCAGGTACCGGCTCCGGCAGCGGAACAGTGGAAAAGCGCAGGTGCCATTTGATGGGGAGCAGGGGGTTCAATGCACCCCCTCGCGGCCTTAGCTAAAAATGTACAGTATGTAGTCTTACATTTTTTTAACAGAATTTAACATGCAATGCAATGCATTCTCCTATAATAATAAATACAATGGGTAAACAAGCATAGTAGGATTCTTTTACTCAAATATTGGTTGTTGATGGTTTAATTTCCCATGCTGTGATAGTGCGGTACAAAACGCGGTGCAAAACTGTCACCAAAGAAAATCATTTATGCCTGTCAATAAAAGAGGCGCCTTCTTCTGTACTAGGTTATACACTCACTGTGCACAGTGTTGAAAACTCAGGCGCTTTGTTTTATTAAGTGAATTGCCCTTTTGAATAGTATAGGCCTCTGTGTGTTATAAGTTTGTATTCAACAGCCACGGGGTATTGAGCCAGTGCCTATTGATAATGGAGAGTTAACCTTGATTGTACATGTTAAAAAACATCCTAATATTAGTTGCTCTGCTCCTTTAAAGACAGTCCTGGCCAGACATAGGATGGCACCTCTGAGTTTATTGCCAGCTCTCTCTAGTTTCATGTTCTGTATTTGTTACAGACATAATTGAAACAATAAATTTGACTTAATGATGCACACTCCTTTATGCAGCTTCAGATTATTTCCCTGTGAAAATCATTCTTGGTGACATACCTCTCAATTGCTATTGTCTCCATTCTATCGATTAAAATGGATGTATGCAGAATTTGATAGAGGGCAAAGGTTCAGGAAAACATCTCATTTTTAGCAAATGAATGCTCATAAATATATGAAAAGAATTGCGACACATAAATTTAGATGCTTAAGAAAACAAATGGGAAGGAATAGTGCCTCTATGTAATGTATCACCATAAAAAAAAGCTTCATTGGGCATTTAATCCATTTAAGCAAAAATATGTACTGTATTCCTGATATATGGATTTGTGTGGAATTTCTAGCCCCATTTTTGGCTTCTTCTTGTTTTTGTGAATGCAATATTCATCCATGGAGGAATGTGTCCTCTGACACGCCAGTTTGGCTTGTAGAAGTAATTGGTTCATTTTCTAGGATTAGGAAACATGATTGCTTTGTAGGCATACAAGAAAATCTTAGTGTTACAGTCCACGTGTCCTAAGATTTTAGCCTGTTAAAGATTTATAATCAGACATGGGAAAGCATTAGCATCACTCAAGTCTTCCTGTGGATGGAGGCATTTGTTTGCATCAATCTCAGCCCAAAGATAACAATGGCAGACACTGATTGCTTCTTCTTTTTACGAGGAGCTGGTCATTTCCTTTTGATTTATGGCAAAGTTGGTGGCCTTGGGAGGTGGTTTTTCGTAAATTATGTATTTATCATGTCAACAATTGCTCTTAGGTGAAGGGTAGAGAATATGGGTACCAGCATAATGGCTTGCTTCAGGTGCATGATGTGAAAAATTGTACACAATAATCAATATTTTTTGCATAGTTGTGTGTTGAATGGTTGGCAGAGTAGACTAATTTAGACCTTGATCAGTTAGTTAACATGTGCTTCCTCAACAATGAAGCCTTGGGTGTATTTTTCTTTTCATGATATTTCTCAAAATGTTCAGCCTTTTTGATCAGTGGTAAATCTCAGAAATCAGTTTTATATCATTTTATCCATATATTTCCTGTTATTTTCTTCCAGGCTATTTAATCGTGGCAAAAATATATTAATATAAAGCTCAGAGTTGATAACTCTGTGCTGCATGAATCTCATTCTCTGATATAGCCTCTCATCTCTCAACCCTCTACCTGCCCCCATCTACATGCGTTTCCAATAGGACTTTGTGGCCAGTCAAGTGCATCAGCCTAGCTCATCTGTGTGATGATTAAAAAGTTGTCCATGCAGGCAATATGTGCAGCATCTTTTTCCCAGGGAAGGACAACTACTTCATCCATTCAACTCCCTGGGATCATTTATGAGACTGATTGAGTGTCCAGAGCAGAATGTTGCCAGGGGCCTCATTTCTTAGAGGCTCATTTTGTGCTTATTACCAAACAGCAGGCATTCTCAGTAAAATGAATCAGTGGATGAATTGAGGTTAAAAGAAAAAACAAAATCCAAGCTTAAGCTGTAATATACCTGTATATACTATATATTGATCATAATATCAAAATCTGTGGGTATTTTGATTTTGGCATATAAAGCTAAAGCCAATCTATTGTTCCATAATTATTAAATACATCTATGTATTATAGTATTCATACATCACTCTTTTGATGGAATAGAGGATGATGTCAAGAAAGCTTTTATTTTTAAAGAAACCTGTGCATATGTACTCAGTGTTACTCAGACCACTCAGATCTGTGTACAATAGATACTTTAATGTACTGATGATGGTGAAGGGGCCAGAGCTGGGAGAGGTAATGTAGGTAATGGCTCATTGTCATGACCCAGAAGGGAGTGAGTGCATGCACACATGAACACACAAACAAACACCCATACACGGTCGGTTAATCAGATAAACCCAGCCACCCAGAGGTACTGTATCTTGTAATGTCTGAAAAGCCTGTTGAGTTTGTGTGTGTGCGTCTGTGTGAGAGCGAGTGTGCATCTGTGTGAGACAGAGGAGAGAGAAAAAGAAGGGACGACTTTGCTTGCTTCCAGCCCAAGCACTTTTGACACTCTTTGCTGTAAGTGAGTTAAACCAGACTTATAACAGACTTAAACCAGTTAAACCAATGAAAGTAAGAGTGACAGTTCAACCAGACTTATAGCATTGGACTCCAGCTCGGTTGGATCTGATCTGACTGTACAATGTGGAATATGAACAAGAGATATAGCCTGGAACCAGTCCCATCACTCGGTTGCTCATTTTGTTCTCATTTGGACTGGCAGTGGTTCCCTCTGAGGAGGCGGTCTGAGTTTGCAGGCAGTGAGCACTGCGATTGGATGTGCCAAGTTGTGGGGTGAATGTGGTTAGCCTGTGTTTGCATGTATCCATATGAGTAACTCTTAACTACTGTAATTGGTCAGGAACAATGTAGGCTGACGAATGAAATTTCATTGATCCAGGCAACAATGAATTTAAGAAAGCAGTTCCAAAGACAGACATGCTACTATTATGACGCACGGCATGAAATTGATATGGTTAATGGTTAGTGGTTAGCCTGTGAATGTGAGTGAAAAAGAAAATGAATTCATGGGGCGGATTGAGGGAATGAAAGACATCCTTTGTAACTTTATTTATATTAATCTACACGTTTCCACCCTGCTGAGAGGTATAATCACTGTTACATTACACTATGCTATGACCTGTGTATGACCTTTTATCTACAAAGCAGGAACTCAGGGTCAGTACGGAAAAACCCACTTTTAAAGTAGAGGCTGGAGAAAATCTATTAAGTTTGACAGAAATTTAATGGACTGTTGTAAAAGAAATGTTAAAATGAAAGAAAAAAAAAAGAGTCTCTGAGTACGTTGAACTTTCAGCCAAGCAGCAATCTGATTCTAACAAATGGTAACTGTAACCCATTACAATTACTAAAAACAGCAATCAGATCACATACATGAAAAACAGTTGATTATTTGAAATATACAGGAATCTATTTCAATGTGAAATGAGGCAAAGCTCATTCCAAATGTAAATGCAGCTTGAAGTAATGATTAATCATGGTTTAAGTTAATAATAAAGCCTACAAATTGAAATAAATTGTCCATTAAACTTCATACTCTATGACACAGGAGGAAACGTCATACTAAAACAAATGCAAGTAATTATTGTGAAAATATCCTTTCCAACCTGGTCAATGTAAAGATGTCAGCATGCTGGCTTTCAAATATAGCAGGATTCTACAATTTCCAGGCTTCCCTTTAACTCACCACTACTGTGTCACCCAGTTACATCTCCAAATCCGAAACTGCCAAGATCAGTAACCTTTAGTGAAGGGCAAAACATTCTGACCTCAGACAACTCTTCAGACAAGGGTGATTGAGTAATTAAAAGTAGATTAATCACAATATCGTTTCTCTCTTTAATCATGAATTCACTGTCAGAGTGATGAATGAGCTATGTAATGGGATTGGGTGGGAGCGGTCTCTACTGAGTTGCTATAAACTCACATTTCAAGACCAGCTATCATAAAGAAGGAGTGGAATGTGGAGCAAAAAGAGAAAAAAAAATAGAAGAGAGAAGGTAATGTGATGGGCTCAACTGCTCTGAGACTTGTTCTGATTAAAATTGACCCAAGGAGCACCGTTAAGATCTCCTACATCAAGACAACTGAGAGCCCGGCGTCTGGTTTTAATTCAAGTGGCTCTTGTGTGGTTAGCAGGGGTGAAACTCAACAGCGAACATTCCAATTTGATGGAAAGGAACGAATGAAAAGGCACAAACGTGTGGCTGTCAATCAATATGGCAGATGGGGGAACAATGGGCAATAATGCGCTTAAATCAAATTAGATCCATTTGCGTTTTCTGTCTGCCGTTGAAATGTTCATGCGTGTGCAGACAGCACATCTACAGGAGTAACAATGATGCAATGCACACGATTAAAATAAATGAGAGGCAAAAAGGATAAAAAAAAACAGTCACATTTTGCCACTATGCTGTTGTTTCCATGGCTATCTCAAATAATTCTGCAATCACAGATTTTCATTGCATTTTCAGTGAGTTACAGGGCAATATTACAAAATAGCCACAGTTGGAGAAATAAACCTTTTTCTCTGGATAAAAGACAGTGACGAATGAGAGGAAGTAGCAGAGATGGAGAGAGAGAGAGAGAATGAGCCAACCTCATGCAAGTGTGTTATTTATGAATACAATACACAAGATGATAATGCTCTCCTCTCAAGACCACGAGATAGAAAGAAAAGTATACATCTAACAAATAAAAGATTGCTTCTATAGAAGAAGAAAATGGAATAGGAGAATCCAGAAAACCCTTTAAAAAGTAGTATCTGCATGGAAACTACTTTAATACAGTATTACGTTACCACGGCACCCTTGGTTCTTACATGTGAGCAAAATGCACAACCCACTTGTTCTCTTCTACAATAAAAGGACTGGATGAATATTACGCCTGTGTATGCTAGTGTAACAGTGTTTGGGAGAGATTTTTAAAATGCCATTATGCCTTTGACAAACATAAGGGTTGATGTGTATGGCCTTAACATGAAGTGGAGTTTGCATTGAAATGGTTATTAGGTCTGTCAGGGTTGGTGTGTGTCGGACTCGTTACCCCCCCCCTTTCATTTCATCCCATCCAGTATATCATATTGATAGACACACATGTGCTGTATGCAAGCTCTCTACCTTTCAGGCAACAAAAGAAAGGTTTTCACACACACACACACAATTGTGTATTACTTCTTGGAAATGTCCCATGGGAAAAAAAATCACTTAGCAACAGAAACATCCTCTCTTACAAGTTCTACATGTTCTGATAAGGCAATGAAAAATACATGAAAAATATAGAAGATGAGTGGAAAGAGGAAGAGTGGTTGGGGATGGGTGTACTTTTACTTTGCTACAAGCAGTACTAGTAATGAGTGTACAATGAAGTAAAAAAACAGTATACAATGATTGATGCATTAAAGATATATTTTAGACACACAAAGTCTTTAATCACCTTAGAACAAAATGTCCAGAATCTCTTGCTTTTCTTCCAGTCAAAAGTTTTGTCATTATTCTATAATTCTTTTTTTCTACAAGTTTTTATTCAATGTACGCCGCTATCCTCTGGGTGTCTTTGGAATTTGCCTTCAGCCTCAATAATTAAAAAGAAATATATTATTACTTATCATGGGAATTCAGATCTTGACTTAACCCATTTTTTTTCAACCCACTGTAATTTGTAATTTGTAAGATGTGTATTCAAAGCTGCTCCTTGTGTAAAGCGCAATAAGAAATACTCACAGTGTTTTTGGTCACAAAGATCCCACAATAGCTGTTGAATATATGCACTTTCCTGTCAAAGATGCTTTTCTGATACGTAACTCTCCTTAGCATTTTATCTCCGTCTCTTTATGTGACTGAAGTGCTGCAAATTGCATTTTTGCTTCATACAGTGGCGTGATTGCACATAGCAACGTTGAAATCGCATTATAAAGTGCATTGTAAGTGGTTCCGCATTGTCAGGTGAAAGGTGCTATGACAATGACAAGCAGGCAAAGAATGATATGTGTGAAGTGACCATGGAGTACCACTTTCAGATGCACAGTACTGCCACTTTATAGTGGAATGGATGAACGTTGTTCCAAACTAGACGCACAGATTGAAAATGACTCATCCTTGTCAAAAGTGTACTAACATGTTCTTCAATTTGCCATTTGTTTAGATTTGTTTGCCATTAGTGAGGGTATGTATGACTCCCATATCTTGTAATAGTGACTACAATGGGAAAAACTCTGCAGTTTTCTTGGTCATTAAGATTCCACAGTAGATGTCTAAGGCATACACTTTCCTGTTCAAGTCACTTTTCAGATATGTAAGCAGCCTGGTTGAAGTGCTGCAAGTTGGATATATGGTTCGTACAGTAAAGACTTACAACATTTTAATGAAACCCCTTATAGAGTGTAGAGTATATGCAGAAGACCATTGTAGCCACACTGGACCAGACCCTTAACACTGACAGGTTCACAGAAGATTTAGATTAGACTTGGATACAGGAGACCACTATGTCCCACTAGTGAGGGTATCAGAGCATGTAGCAGTGACAGCTACCAGGTGACCGTGAAAGTGAAAGAGGTGACCAATTCTCAATGCTTAAGGACACGTCTCATCTACAGGCAGAGTTGATAACCTCCACTTTAATGATCCTGGCAGAATCGTTCAAATTAGAGGCCTGCGGGAAAATAAATGAGAATGAATCGAGATATAATCCCCAAACAGTGCAGGCTTCATCAGCAAAGGGATGGCGATATATCTCTTTTAAAGGTCCTTTATGTGGGTAGGAGGGAGCTTTTCAATGACAAACTTATTATCTGTCACTATCCAAGGTTAAAGCCAGCAGATCCTCAGGAATCAGAATAGGAAAAGAGGGCATTTCTACATCAGCTAGGCTTTTTTATCATATCTGAGACCGTAATAGATGATCAGTGTCATTATGAATGATGAGGTCCCACCGTCGTTATTCACAATGCTAGTAGAGAGGTGAGAACGACTTTCATTTCCACTCCAGATAGCATCTTTTCCATAGCTTGCACATGTAGATGAGCTAGACAGAGGTACTATAGGTGACCTGCAGCCGAAGTTCCACTTGATGAGCATGTACACAACAAATGTGGTGAAACTTAGGTTAGTGTTACTGAAATACCTCAACCTTGATGTCTGCAGGATGTTGTGGGCTGGCCAGTGCGGTAGCAGTTATTTATCAGCTATTTGGTGATCAATACTCTGCTGGGCAAGCTATTTTTACGGCTGTGTCAACTCTCCTTCCCTGAGAGAATCTAAACAAGGCGGTGGCTTCCAAAAGTATTATCTCACAAATATCTGATTTATGTTCAAAGTTTTAAACTGCTGCAATGTTTTTCAAATTGTTTTTCCCTTTGCTTTGCCAAATTTTCAAAGTCCCACTCAGTACCTCCTGCACTCAATGATAATTTTTCAAAATAATTGACTGACTCAGCAACCAAAAGAATGTAACAGAAGCAAAGACTTTATTTTAGTTGTCAAGAGAGATTAGTTTGTAATATATGTTATAGGTTAGAGATGCATATTAGCACCTGCAGTTTCTCCAACCCCAAAAGGTGAAGTATGTCATACTTGTATTTTCCAGAACAATCCCGAAGGCTGTCACAGCCAAGTGTCTGCAGCAAGCACATCTGACATTGCCAGTATGTACATTACAGGTATATACAACTTTAGCATGCGTGTATAGCATGACGACTCTTGCACCAGATAAGTCTTGAAGGATCAACAAGTCCCATAATGGCTGCTGATATGTTCACCACACAGGTGACTTGTGTGCCTGTACTCTTAATGTGTAAACAGACACAGACGAGATAAAGTACACTACAGGCATCGACAGTGATTAATTGTGTGACACCATGGTGGAGACTCTGACTCTGATGGGACAGAAGGAAAGCTGGAAAGGGTGAATAGAAATCATGTTACAATACGACCAGCCCGATTTGATCTCAAAAATGAAAATAAATTAAAAAATAAATAAATTAATAGCACCAGACAGAGAAAAAACAACACAGCTTTCCCATTAACAATACAGATTATCAACGCAACCGAGAATCACAGTAATTGAAGTCTTTTGATAACCAAATTGAATTTTCATGGTATTCCATGAGATTCGGTGTAAGTATTGCAAGCTGTAAAAATGTACTCCTTATCAATTAGCCTATATTTTTCAGTCCACCTGCTTCCTTATCACTAACTGACTACACCAGCACAGGGAGCGAGAAGCAAGAAGGACTGTAGCTGCCACCTAATTGGACTTCCTTTGCGAGTGGGCACAGGAAATGAAAATTAAATCAAGACTAATGAGCACTGAACAACAAAAAAAGGAAGATAAATGGTTTGATGGCAGCGAGACAGGCAAGGTTGAGGGAGTCAAATCATTTTCTGCCTTCCTAATTTCCCCCATTCAAACAAGCAATCACACTCAGAAGGGAGAACATACTTTCTGGAAAAATGCTTTGAATGTCATGTCTTTGTTATATTTTTTCCTTCAGAGATAAAATGAGCTCAGGAAAAAAAATAGATTGGAAACATAAAACTATGTGATTTTATTTCCATGAATGTTGGATATTCAGAATATTCACTTTTCAGAATATTTTTTATTTTATTTTTATTTACTTAGTTAGTTTATTTGACAGGGTCAGTGTACAATAATAACATGGCTGTAAATGTGCCAGATTTAGCCACAAGGCTAATTTTCATCTGCAGTCCCTGGGCAGGTTGACGGATTAAAAGTGTTAAAAAACATGACAAAAACTATCACTTACAATGCAAATAATAGCACAAGAATTTTAGTTAAAAAAATTAACAAATTAAATACAGGCGGACATAAGCGTAAGCATGAACATAAAAGCAAACATGAACATAAAAGCATGCATAGTCCCCAGCAAGGCCGATCCATCCTCAGCATGGAAAACAACAGACATCACATACAGCATCTCATGCATCTCATGCAAACTGATTGATTGATTGATCAATTGATTGATGTCTATTATGCAACATACCATTTTAAAGCTTTTATCTATGAAAAACAACAACAACATCTTAGATTTTTCAAATGTATTTGGGAGGGGGGGGGCATCTTTGGTGATTGAGGACAAATCAGGGCCATCACAGTTTTGTTTATCAGTGTCTTGTTTGTTCTGACAACAAATGAATCACAGACACTAAACAATCAGCTGTGTTACATGCAATGCTAATCGTCAATTATGCCAATCAAAATCCAATTGTCCGAGCGCAAATCTTGCATTATTGAATTTATATCCAATGTTCTCACCCAGGCTTACAGACTTATTATCAGATTGCATTACCCTCAAACACCCTCCGACACTGCACTTCCTGTCCTCTGTGGAAAGTGGAAAATGACAATTACATGATTAAGATGTGTCTTCAGTTTCATTAATTAGATAAAAGGCAAAAGTAGATTGAGAATTAACAGTCTTAGTTATGACACAGAGGATCCAGTCTGATCTGTGGGCATTTTCACAGAGGTCAACTCCAACAGTTCAATCTCCAGGATGCACGACTATGCTTGTGTGCGTTCTGTCCCGATGAAATCACTTCTTTCTTTTCAGTCAGCACAGGCTTGCCAGGGGGGAATGACTTTGATGTCAGTGGCAATGTCAAAAGCCTGGATGAAATGATATCCAAAAACATCTTGATAATACATTCAACTCTCGGAGGCTGACAAGACACTGGGGCCAGCAGGCTATAGCCTAACCAGCCAAGCAGAAAAGTCATTGTTCTCTGTTGCCTGCAGATTAGGCTCGCAAACTGTTTTCCTATCGGAGTCCTGTTTAAAGATCTATCCTAACTGCATGAGGGGATTCTCGCCCAACAGCTTAACAACATCTGTACCCCGTGGCAAAAACAGGCGAGCTTTACAATCACAGTTTTTTTTTTTTCCAAGAGCCTCTCTGAATGGTTAAGGTGATATGAACACCATCTTTGAGGTTTTGCTTCAACAAAAATATGGGCAATGCTCAAAAGCAAGTGAATCTTAACTCTGCAATAAAGCTGCAACACAATGTAATCTCTTGATAATTTATAAATGTGTGATATACTGTCACATGTAACGCGCAACATTTCTCCGATCTCTTGCATGAGACTGTATTTCTCTGCTGTATTTTAAAGTTCATGACGTGCACACACACACACACACACACACACACACACACACTGAGCGATTACTTTCCAGTTTCCAAAGTGCAGCTATAGTGTGAATAGCATCACCTACAGTATGCATACAGTAAGCATTTTGAAAAAAATGGCTTGCATTGCAGGATTAGTTTGTGTTAACTTTCAGTGACAGTTGAGCTTTATTAGGTATGGAATCTGCACTGCCAAATTAACTAACTTTAATAAAAGCCTTTCTCCCTCAGCTGTGGCCCCATACAATCTAACAAAACACCCTTGACCTAGTTTTGGCCCGTGGCATTCCTGTATGTGCTTTAATGGTCTCCTCATACGTGCCTGCCCTGTCTGATCACTATCTAATTAAATTCAAGATCGAATTGATCTGTCCATACCAAAAGTTTGAAGATACATATATCAGCCGTCATATTAATGCTATCACGGCCTCGTTACTATCTGACAAATTGCTGTTTTCTTGCCCCACTCCCTGGTCATGTTTCAATTTCACCAACGAACTAAACTCTACTAAACTCTAGCCTTACCAACGCACTCGATTCTATCGCCCCTTTAGTCACTAGAAAACGCCACGCTAGGAAATTTGCACCGTGATTTACTAACAACACTCGTGCATTTAAACAAGTCTGTAGAAACTCAGCACCTCAGCACTACTGCTGCTTGACCTGAGTGCAGCCTTCGACACGATTGATCATACAATACTCTTGAACCGTCTTGAAAATTATATTGGTATCTGGGGATCAGCACTTTCTTGGTTTAGGCCCTATCTACTCGATAGATCACATCGTATCTTTTACAACAACATGACTTCAGAGTGTTGCAATATGGACTTTGGTGTGCCACAAGGCAGTCATGCTGGTCATGTTTGTCTGGGTGAGTGAGAGTGCGTGCATGGGTGTGTGTCTCCTATCTGTTGCAGGCTGCAGCTCGGCAGAGTTGGCGTCTGCATGGTCCCCCACTCCTAGGACGATGCTGACTGAGCGGGCGTTTGCGTTCTCCTATCTGGGCGGTGTTGGTGCCTGCATGGTCCCCTAGTCCTATGATGACACTGACTGAGCTGCCGTTTGCTGTGATGCCCCACATCAGATCTAGATGTCCCACTATAATAAACTTTTATGCATTGTGTATACACTGCTTGCCCAAACTCGGCATCTATTGCACGCCCAACCGTCCTGGTGGGGGGATCCCTCTCTGAGTAGTCCCTTCCAAGGTTTCTTCCAATTTTTCATGAAAAGGGTTAGGGTTTTTGGGAGTTTTTCCTTGTCCTCTGTTGAGGGTCCAAGGCTGGGGGAGGTCGTGTACTAACCATTTATTGTTTCACGTTGGGCACTGTGAAGCCCTTCGAGACTGGAACGTGATTAAGGGCTATACAAATAAATGTGATTTGATTTGATTTGGTTTGATGTCAATAAAAGGTAATTGGATGAAGTGGATGGGAATTAATGTAAAACAATCTGCAGGCATGTAGGTACCTTCCTCGAGGATTAATATTATTAGACACCACTCAGTCAACAATAGCAAATTGACTCTCCTTTTCACTTTTCAGTATCATCCCTGATATTATTTCCACTAAAAAAAAAAACAAAAAAAAGAATTTGTCAAGAGGATACATACTTATGTGTCTGAGTGGAACATGGGAGAATACACTGGGGTGAAATCTGTAGCCTGACAGAACAGGAGAGTATTCGGGACAGCTTCCTACCACTGCTATCACTGGACTGAAGCAACACTACACCATTTAGCATCACATAGATATATATTGGAGATTGTATTACCTCAGAAAGCCACATCGACTTTAGTTAGTTTAGTGTGCACTGTGCATGTTGGTGCATGAAGGTGAGTCAATAACTGTGTGGTAGAGGTTAAATAGCCAGTTTTGCAGTGGTACTACGACACGAAAAACTACAGCAACGAAGTTAATGGCCTGTATGATAATGTGTGATGTATTTATCCCCTTGGTGTTGACTGAATCGTGAACAATTCATTCATTAATTAAAATGAATGATGTTTTGTGTCCGTTCTCAATATCGTCAGAAGCCCCAGTAAGGTGTGTGGCGCTGTACTGTGTTTCATGCAGTGGTGCTCTACCATGCAAAAGGCAAACCTAATGAGCCATGGCTAGCCTTCAGTCTTTGAACATGTTGAGCAAACATCCAACTGAAGTCATCACAGCTTCCACAGCTGGAGAGGAGGGGGTACATTATAATTTGCCATTTAAATACAGTGAGGAGAAGGAGGAAGTCCTAATTGCTTTGTGAGATTGCCCCTCTGAAGCAGACTGGGATAAGACAGATCGCTGGGCTGATAGGGACCAAAGGTGTAATGACAGGTGCTGTTGACTGAGCTAGGCAAGTCCCCCATCCCATCCACATTATCAGCCCATCAAGATAGGAAAGCAATTTCCCACCCTTTCATTTCATAAGCTATGCATATCAATGCTCCATTAATCAAATGATAAAGTTCCCAAAAACCATCCCTGAAACACATCCACCTGCCCTTCCAGTTATATTGGCATAATCTAAAGAAAGTCACCTCTATTGAACTAGTCTGATAATGTAAGGAGCGATAACTTACCCTAATTGATACAGCCAAATAGAGAGTATTCCTATTAGGTACTTTTGTCTGGAGAATTGATTCTATGTTTAAGGAATACATGCAGGTGTTATGGATATAACTTTTGGCTTCTTCCAGTGAATATTGATCTAGTTTAGTTCTGCACACAGGTTTGTTTTACAGTCAAAGGACACACTGATTATTCAGTTACTTTCAATTCAGTGTGAATCGCCAATTTCTTGAGAGAGTGAACAATGAAAAAGCACAAGATGAAGATTGACAGAATATGAAATTGCCATACAAAACGTCCTCACATTTTCTTCTTCTTCAGTGACTGTAATAAATGTTTGAGGCAGGGCAAAAAATGCTTCGGCTGGAGGAAAACATGGAATGGTGTCCCTCTCATCTATTTCACGGCTGGATAGTGTGACAGATAACTAGTGAATGGTATGATTGATTGCCACTTTGTTAAACAAAGCAATTAAATAGGAGAGTAGAGGTGCTGCTGCTGTGGAAGACAGGATGTCTTAAATAACAGCAACCAATGGAAAGACCTGAAATACAAGCACTAATTAAAATGGATTATAGAAGATTTTAACATCATGTTATCATATGCACATGAGAAGAAACCACATATATGTAAAGACATTCCATGCGTGTCTTTTCAAGCATTACATTTTACTTCATACATCACTATTCTCCGTAATAATTCAGCAAACACCAAATTAAAAAGCATAGCTTTACACTTCAAGAGCTCATAATTTTCAGCACAATCTATGAAATCAATTTCACTTGAGTGGTATCATTGAATGACCTCTTCAATTTTCTTCTTCTCTTCATTGCACTGTGTGGGAACAAAGTGAAGCCACAGAATTGTCCCACGGCACGGGGGG
>OOFE01016083.1:13499-25784 GCA_900323365.1 Monocentris japonica
TTTGTCTAAATGGAAAGGCCTCCACATGCCTCTTGATCTCACAGTTTGTAGTAAAGCATTTCACTCACTGAATTCAGAGGCTTTATTCCAACACAATGCCTAACTCTTTCTTAGAAATACAATATTTTCACAATTTCCATTTGTTCTATAAGTTCGCCTTACCACAATTGACCCAGACCAGACCAGAGGCCTTTTGCCCTGCCAGTCGCGCCTTAAGAGACAAGTTTCATCTAGAGGTCTCTAATCACAGTTCATGCCCTTTCACATAACATCAGTTTTGAGTGGAGCCAAAGGGTTGGCTTTTGGGCCATAGGGTTGTTTGCGTGTCTGCCAACCTAATATCATATGACCTGTGCATACAAGCAGAAAGAGACATGAGACGGAGAGACTTTGTTTGTTTCTTTCTTTCTCTTTCTTTCTTTCTGTCTTTCTTCTCAAAACTTTTCTCATTGTAATAATAATAATAAGATTCTAAAATTGTCACTTGCCCTTCCCCTGCAGAGCCTCAATTCCCTGAATAAAGCCCTGCCATCTATTATGATTAGGATTCAGAAATATAGCCAGAGATATTGTCCAGTATTGCATCCTCTACCTTGTTTCCCAGGTTTGTTTAGGATGATATGGGCCTGTCAGGGGAGCCTTATGGAAAGAGCCAGTTTAAATACCTGTCCTTTTCCCTGCAACAAGGAAACTAAGGTGAACGCCTTTGATCACAGTGACATAAGTGAATGAAATGAGGAGGAAATGGAGAGATGGCGATTGGGACAAATTGCCTCAAAAATTGAACACGACAAGCCTCCGATTGTAATCTCCATGTGGACTTTTGTGGGGATGGAGTGTCTGTGATGACAGGGAATGTGCATGAACATGTACTCATTTGAAAGGAGAGAGGTAGAGGGAATCTGACCCGAAGGTGCACATTTCAGTATATCAGTATATGCATGCACGTAGACACACACACACACACACACACACACACACCAATTCTAAATACATACTCATACACACACACACACCTGCAAATACATATGTAAGCATTCATCAAGACACACACACACACACACACACACTTTAAGTGCGCATGCATGCATTCAAAGTGCCAATATACATTTACATCACCACAACAAATAGCAGGGTCATTGCAAACCATTTTTTTTTAAGAAATGATTTGCTTGTACATTTTAGCAACCATTTCACGTTCTCCTTTCTGGTTAGCCTACCCTGACCTAATGTTTACCTACTATTACAGTGCATTCTGGTGCATGGGTCCATTTCTGCAAGATGACTACAATCACTTATGGGTAACTCGGCCATCATAATTGCGGGCTGACATTACCAAGCCAGGCCCATAGCAGTCCTGTGCGTTGATGAAATGTGAGCACAACATCTACAAACGCAGACTGCAGTGTATGTGGAATGCAGCGTGTGCGTGTTTAGACTGAAATTTATTTACCCCATGTTGATAGGGAGGCCTGTTGCTGTTTGCCTGTTAACGACTGAAGATTAAAGCAGCCAGTAGTGTGTGAGAAATGGGAAGAACACTACCACACCCGCTTTCACAATACAGACACATACGCACACACAGCCACTTCTGGTTAAAAAATACACACACACACACACACACACACACACACACTGCCAGAATGGAAATGAGACGTGGCGCTGCTATTTCCATATAAGCACCTTAAATGCATCTAATCAAACACATGGACTTTGTTATGCATTAAGAGATTTTTCCGCCTCTGTGGGGACTTTGTTCCACATCTCCCCACCTCCCCCCCGATATCATTAAACCAGACAGGGAG
Source organism: Monocentris japonica (assembly GCA_900323365.1). Classification (NCBI taxonomy): domain Eukaryota; kingdom Metazoa; phylum Chordata; class Actinopteri; order Trachichthyiformes; family Monocentridae; genus Monocentris; species Monocentris japonica. Next base: position 15,305 of record OOFE01016083.1, read on the forward strand.
TTTTTGAAGTTCAAAAAAAGTGCTGTTCAAAGGCTAATTTCCCAAAATACAAATAAGCGGGATTTCAAAGATGATTTCAAAGACTAAAAAAGGCAAAGTTAACTTTCACTGTTTTGTTCAGATAAAGCCCAGAGAGGATTTTTTTTCTCACATGAATGGCATCATTGTCTTTTTTTTTTTTTTTTTTTTTTTTTTTTTATGTCTAATGTGTGTTGATTCCTTTTAGATGCTTACTTGTTTTTTGGTCTGTTCTTGAGTTGCCAAAAGCTTATGTGATTTAGTGCTTGCTGATTAAAAAATAAAGGCAGCTTGGTAGTTGGAGGATGAACAACCATGGACTATGAGTTTTGCTGATAACTGTGCCATACTGGATGCATTAAAAAAATGACTCCTACATACATCCCAACTAAAACAAAAAATCAAAGTCTCATGGATGTATGCATCACTTGGTATCCATCACTTGATACATTTCTCTCTGTCTCTCTGTCTGTCTGTCTCTCTTTCTGTCAGTCCGTAAGAGTGACAGCTGAAGAGAGAGCCTGTGATAACTGCCATTAGTATGCCACTAGTCGAGTGTTAATGTGCAGTTTCTCTGGGATGGCATTTTGCACTGTGTTATTACTGCTGTCCAGATGTCACTGGAAGCGTCGGCTGGTGTGTGTGTGTGTGTGTGTGTGTGCGCGCATGTGCACGAATCCTTCTTCCTGTGTCTAATGTGTCTCCCTCTTTCTCTCTCACCTCTCCTCTCCTAGCCCAGCATTCACATTCCTTATTCAGTGCAGAGCAAACTATTCTTTGAAATTTCCATGGACACTTGACAATTATGCCTTCCTTTCTTACTGTGTCTCGCACACCTGTATGTGTGTTTGAGTTCACATGTTCATGTTTTAACTTGTGTGCACTGTGTGTGTGTGTGCATGTACGTGTATGTATCATCATCATTACATACAGCTGAGATGTTAGTCTATTAGTGAATCGCGTATTGTTCTCTGTGGTCGAGCTAATCAGTTCTCTAATTGCTTGGACAGACAGGGAGAGGTCCAAGCTCCATTTGGCCAGTCCATTTCACACAGGCCTGTTTCCCCATCATTTAGCAGGTGAAGCACATTGCACATCTGCTAAACTGAGTGGGGGGTGGGAGATCAGACTAGGCCCGAGCCAATGGCGGCATTATGGTATTGTCTGGAAAATGACCTAGCGTTCACCTTCACAGGTTGAGAAGGTTGATGAACTGCTAGCTCATTTTCAAACGATGACTCTTCATGAATGTGCAGATGCAGATATATTTTTGAAGTCCTATTTTTGAAACCTAGTTAGCTGGTAGAAAAGTGTAAGTGGCTGGTTTATTCTGGCATTTAGTAGCCACTGTGGTCTGGAGACAATCTGGTTAGTTTCCAATCAAATTGCCCATCTTTGGTAGTCAATAATGAAGTCCAAAGCACAAAGGCATTCCGGTTCATATAGTGACTCATGGTGTTTTGTGACTGAAAGTGTTATGCTGCTTCTACCATGCAATGCAACCAAGATGGATAGCAGATTATTTCACAGGCTGCACAAGTCAAATTCACAATCACTGAGCTTTTTTTTCAGTGGGCTCAGACTTGAGCAGTTTATTATTTGGTTTTGCAGTGCTTGTTAGTTGGTCTACAGTGTGTTTGTGTGTCAGCTTGCATTAGGCGCTTACGTAAGGAGGTTTGTATGGAATAAGTTTGTCTGTATGAGCGATGGGTCTGCCCTGCTCTCAGACAAAGCCTTGGGGCATTCAAATATCTCTCTCTCACTCACTGTCTCTCTTGCTCTCTCTATGTGCCTCTGTCTTTTTCTCTCTGTGCCTCTCTCTTTCTTTCTGTCTCTCTGTGTCTGACTGATGGGCAGGATGTTGGGGAAGCATTTGGCTGCACAGAACAGATTCACCCTGAAGCTCTTATTTGACCAAGTCCCCCCTCTCTCTCTATCACTAGTAGCTGAGGAGACCCAATAACAGCCTATTCCTCAGACTCCTCTGGCATTCAATGCAAGTACTGTACTTACTGCCTAAGGACTCATATTGTGAGCAAAATGAGTCTGGGATAGGCCGATGTTGAGGTGTGTGTGTGTGTGTGTGTGTGTGTGTGTGTGTGTGTGTGTGTGCTGTAAAAAAGAAAAAATGGCACAATATTATGCCAACTAATCTCACTACCAGACACACACAGAGCACACACAAAAGCTCATCTCAACTTTGGTTGGCATCCAGGCCATCTCCCCCTCTCTCTCTCTTTCTGTCTCTCTCTCTCCATCTCTCAGCATGTCATGCCTGATGTGAAAGGAAAAATCTGAGAGGGCAGAGGCAGCCCAAAACAATGAGAGATGCAGAGGCTCCCCTAATTTAATCTTACGGCAGATGGCAAAATGTAACCTATGGCCCTGACAGATTGCTGTTTTGGTAAAGCCTTGCAGCAGAAGCTGAGAAAGCTGAGAAGCGGAGGGAGGGAGTGGATGAGGTTGAGAGTAGCTGAAATGGTGGAAGCAGACAGGAAAGAATTTCCAGACAAATATCTCAGAGGGTAAAAGATTATTTTAGGTGATGGGTTGAATAAAAGCGAAAGAGACAGACAGACAGACATACAGAGAGTTTGAAAAGTGGAGCCACAAGATAAGCCTGACAGATTAACAGAAGATCAACAATCCAAACTTCTCAGGGTCAGACAGCAGCGAGAGACTAGAATGAGAGAGACATCAAGAGCCATGAAAGGCTAATTAAAAGCCAAATCAGAACGGTGATGTGCAGCATGAAGGGAGATGAGAGGAAGAGAAGCAAAATAACTCCAAGCTGGATGCTAATTACCAACAGGAGCCTCTGATCACTTGTCATCTGTGATGCAGATGATAGTACAAGTGAATGGGTTTTAATTAGGTGTGTTATTTGGAGGGCTAACCCTACCGAGGCATGCTGGTGCGTTGCTGGGCTAACCTGACATAGTTGGCATTTCACTGGCTAGGGAGAAGTAGAAGCAGAAGAGGAGGAAGAAGAAGAAGAAGAAGAAGAGCAATTATGACCACTGACATATCATACAGACTACAGTATACTGTATCTTTAGCTCCACTCTGGCTCTATGCTAGTGATGATAAGTGTTTTTTTCTTTTAAAACTGCGCCAAAGTCATAACTACTTTGACAATATGTACCGCTATCATGCTGTTAATAGCTATCAAAAAAAACTTCATTGTCCAACCCAGGCGTAATAAAAAGCAGAACTTTAAAAACAACAACACAATACATCCGACTTTGTTGAGCAGGTTGGTGCATTAGGTATAAAAGGCCTTTTTCTCTTCTAAGGGTATAAAAGACCGACCTGACGGGAGGCCCTACAAGTGCACATTGCTATAATCTGTCAGCTCTTCCTATGAGCAGTGTGCTTTTAGGAGCTTTGCAACTGTAGTAGACCTTCTACACAACCAATCAACTCAGGAGAGACGTAGGTATAGTGATCTAAATATGGGCAAGTGAATCTGCTCATCTGGATCTGTTGGTGCTAATGAAGTGGTGTGTTGCTGTGGGAAGACATTACCACCTCTGGCACCGTTTTGTGTATTGGAAAGGGCTCTTATCCCCTTCTCCAGGGTGCACAAGACCCTCCAGAGCACATTTAGCAGGACGGCCTTGAACACCTGCCTCCACAACAGCATATTTTGTTGTGGTTGTTGATTCATGTTGCTATCTCAACATTCTGGCGTCGGACGACTCTTGAGGGGGTTTCCGAAGAGCATGGCGGACCGAGAAAAAGGGTAGCCAGTTTGAATTCTAAAGCGCCATCAGTTTCCTTAATCAACTAACACATGCTCGGAGCTAATTGAGTCCCATATTGCTGTGTATGCACAAAAACAGCATATGTTATAGAAGGGAATTTGATAAAGGTAAGTTAGCTTTATTAAATAGACCGAGACTGTGGTTCACATCAATGACAATGTATTCTATACCATTACAGAGCCAAATGCAGAATGTCTTAACATTGACACGGATATAAATAGAGTATTATTAAAGTAAATTGTGTCCTGGACTTTCTTGATTCTGTCAGAGAGCCAAGGGTTAACTTTGTATTGAAGGGTGTTTAAATGTTTTTTTTTTCAAACCAAACAATCAGTATCTACGCCAGCACTTCATTGAAGACTCAGATAGGTTTTGCCGCCTTTACGATTGACTTTGATAACTTAATTGGAATGAGTCGATATGATATTTTCGGCATGCGTAAAAGAGAGAAGCAATGAAGCTATTAATATTCTCAAATGCAAGCTTCTGTCCCAATTAAACGGCTGTAGATGAAACTGTTTTATTTCTAATAGCAGGGCACTTAGGGTTCGCTCTGTGAGGAATAATGGTTTTTATATTTATCCTTCCAATTGCGATCGCTATTTAGATATAATTGGTTTTTAAATAGATCAAATGAAATGCAACAGACATCTTATCTTATCCCTTTGTCTAATATGTCCATCAACAATGTCATTTATAAACGCTCAAGACATTTAAACACCATCCTCTGTACTCACTCAGTCCAAAGAGGATGCATTTACACAGAGGCCTATGCTTCTCCTGCAGGACCAGGGTTCAAGCTCCTGTAGCGCCATCATCCGCCCTGATGAGGCATCCTCACACACTGAATCCCTACCAGCTCCAGAGGTTCTGTAGCTGACCCTGCAAAATAAAATGTACCTACAGGGACCAAAAAGTATGACATTAGTATTGTTTTATGAATTACGCTAGAGGTGGAAATGTATTTGGCCTCTCTAGTCTACTCTCGATTATTGTAAAACAACACAACAAAAAAGTCTGTCACGTTTTTGGGATAATAGCTTGAGCGCATGCTGGTAAAATGACCGTGTAGCAGACCTGCTACTCCCGGGGCCGTGACAAACACAGGAAACTGTCAGGAGAGTTTTACTGTTTAATTAGTTAGTACAATTTCAAGAAGCTAGGATTACAGTTACAAAAGAATTTATTGAGGCAACAACATGAAATGTGATGAAGAGGTTTGGCGTAGACTCCAAGAGGTATCCTTTCTTAGGGTGAAGATCCCCAGGGACAGGCTGGAGACAGGTAAACCCCCCCAGGCTGAAGACATAACCCCTCTGGGATATATAGTAAGAGCAGCAGCAGCTGAAATGGCAGCAACACACGGAAACAGCTGAGGGAGTAAAAGTAGCATGTATCGCTTTTCAGCTGCCCTTCAGGTTGACACACCTGCACCTCTGCCTCCTTCCTTCTCTTCTGACTGGAACACAAATTTTAAAACTTTCCTGGCTGCAGTTGGACATTTAGCCAAGAACCAGCCCACTAGCTTGATTTTTTCTCCAGCATCCAGACCAGACCCCCACCCCCCATCTGCTACAGACCCATATAACATGGACTCCAGGGCCAAGTTAGTATTTCTAAGAAAACCTGCAAATATGACACCTTAAACAATATTATCAGCTTGCCAGCGGGGCAATGGCTTTTTCTTTTTGAGAATATTGATAGCCAATCATCATGAGCAGGTGTAGAGGACTGATCATGTGTTTATATATTGGATCATTCTGCAACGGTATATGAATGATTGCCTTACCCATGATCAATATGGCATCCACACATTCCATTAGGCTAGCGATTAGCTGTACCAATGCTAAAGTAATGTATTATTTTTTGTGGATGATTTAGCAGCATCAACAACATAAATCATTTTGGTGTTTGCATTTTCCATCTTGTACTGTGCAGATTTCATCAATTAAAAAAAATGTATCTCATACAGAGTTTAATAAATGAAAGATTCAAAGCCAAAATGTTGCAAAACTCTATCAGTAGAGGACAACTTTAAGCTTGTCATGAAAACAACCTTTTATAAGGTAGACTGCATCAAACCTAGAAACTAGGAGTGTGAGAAGGACAGAGAACAAGAATGCTGCGCAGAAGGAGGTGCAGTAAGGGTGAAAGCGAGATGGTCAAAGAGAAATAGTAAAGCACAGTGAGATGTCCTCCATGTTTCATGAGGCCCTCAGCTGTTTCAAGTTCAGCCTCGAGGCTTGACCTGCACATACTGAGAGCAGGCACCAAAGCTCCCCTTTAAAACTTTCAGAAGGAGGTGAGAAAATTTCACACACTGTTGGCTCTTATAGCTAACTCTCATCATTGTCCACCATCCAAGCCAGGTGTGAGCTACACAGTTGAGACTGAAGTTGAGATTTCACTGACAGACCAGAATCACAGCTCTTTCACCACTCCTTCATAGTAAGGGATGAGAAATGAATGCAGCTGGTATAAGAGGGCATAATTGGACTGAGTGACACTACATTGACTTTAAAACTTCCTGTGGTATACTATCGTCTCAGTAATTCTTTTTTTGAAGCCATTTGACAATTATTAATTCATGACTGAAATTGAATACATTCAATAGAGCCCACACGGTCTTCAATCAACAGATACCGATGTAATAATTGAGTGGACCATAAATCAACCTTGCAACAGTGTGTGTGTGTGTGTGTGACAGAGAGACAGAGCGAGAGACCCTATATGGGTTTGTGTTTCTATTGGTGATGTTCACATTCTGTCAATGAACACGACTCCTGCATGCAAGTAGAGCCAAATCCAAAAACATATCCATAATATAAACATATAGCTCAGTGCAACAGTGCAACTGCTTACATGTGCAACAAAAACAAACTCCGAACCACAGGGCCCACATGGACATAAAGCTTGCCACGACAATGTAAAGATTGTGGCTGTTACAGACGCAGTGGCTTCTACTACTATGTGGTAGCCCTTTGCATTGCTCCGTATACCAGCTTTATTAAGCAACATCAGCACAAATGTTGAGCAGTGAGTGTGAATCAAGTATGTGAAGTTGTTTTGCTTCAGTTAAAATAGACAAGTAATTGTGGGTACAAAAGTTCAGACCCACTATCCTTCATAACACAGGCATGAATTCAATGCCACCGCAGAGGGAAGAACTTGTTTGTTCATCAATTGATTTCAGTATCAAATGGGAGAGTTATTACCATTTGCTTGCAGCCCGTTCTACAATAGATTCAATGGATATAAAATGAATTTAACACCAACTTGAGGTTTGTGAGGCTGAAGAATGGCCGTGGTTTAGAGTTTAAGATGCCACCCAGCAAGCAGCTTTCTTTAATAGTAGCTGGTGCTATGAATAAATACTAGACACAGGCTATTCTCGCAGCTGTTGGAAATGAAATCTTTCTTTCATAGTTTGCTTTATTTTCCTTATGTATCACTCCTGCTATTCAGGCTGAGGGTTATCTCAATGGGGGTTAAAGTGACATCAGAATAACTACATGACTGCAATGACATGGCAGCCGTTCTGATGCCCCTCTTTTCTTCTTGCCTGCTAATATCCTGTGAAATCCAGCAAACTTAATTTGAGGGAAAGGAGCTGAACCTGAACTAAGCGGATTGAATTAATAAATGTATTTTCCATTTAACGGTTTGATTTCTCCAAAGCCTGTTTACAGCCTCCGAATGATCTGCCTTTAAGTAAGGCGCACACCCAAATCTGCTTACAGTTGCCTAAATCTATTATCTGCGCTCCACCTTATGGCGAGTCAGTGACTCTGTGTCTGAAATGTGTGTGTGAGTGTTTGTGTGTGTGTGTGCATGTGTGAGGGCATAGATATTGACGTGCACATCTGAGGCTAGCAGTACAAAATAAAGGGATGTTCAGTCATGATTTGCTCTCATGTAAGTGGCTGAGTGTATTAATTTTATTTGTATTTGTACACAACAAACAACAGACGGCTCAAAGGCCCAAACATGGTCAGGGCCACATCGTGGGTGTTCATTCCAGAGATTCTGTTGAAATAAACTGTTGAAACCAAGTAATCTACTGTCCTTTTAAAAGTACCTTTTTTTTGCTAGGCTGAGTGTCACTTTTTTAAATTAGGCCTTAGTTAGCACCAACAACAAGCATGCAGTCATGTGTATTGAATATATATATTTTTTTGATGGTTTCTACTTCTTTATTTTATTTGAGGGAGGGTCTGTAAAAAAAAAAAAATCAATTTGAACTTTTCAGCATTATATTCTCTTAGGTAATTGAAACTGCATGGTCCACAGCCTTGTGTAATATTAATCGAAGGTGCCCCGGACGCTATAACTTTTTTACAAAAAAAAGCTAATTTGGCGCACCGCTTCAATACAGACTTCATTAATTTCTGCTAGGTGAATGGAGAGAAGAGATGGAGGGAATGTACATTAAATCATATTCCTTGATTTTTCCTATTATGGTTCATGATGAGCGTAATTACCTTACTGCCCCTCCCATTCATCAGTCAAAGCCTGAGACACAAAGTAGATGGCTTTAATGCAAAACATGTTTTAGTACAGAAGTGTTTGAGCTGTGCTGATGTTGTCAGAGGCAGATGAAACATGAGATGAAGTTAGAACATTCTGGCCTCACTTTATTGTCTTTTTTGGTTAGTTGCATACACCATCTAAACAGTGTTGTGGGTTGGCAATGCAGTTTTTGTACTACCAGCTTTATTTTCCTCCCAAATCAGTACTTTTGCAACAAACTGGGCGATGAAATACACTTTACATTGCTACATGCTAGACTTTGAACTCCAAACAGATGTTGCTGAGTCCTTGATTCTCAGACAGCATATTGGAAACCTGCCCATGTTAGGTTGTGTAAAGTTGTACCAGAGGTCTGCTTTTATGATGAAGCTGTGTAGGGGAATGGGCAACATTTAAACGCTGACAGATCAATTCACCAGGTAGCTGTCAACGAAAACGTTGCACAATCCATCCAGGTTCAATCCTGACCTATCCCTGACATTTTCAGACACAAGTGCTCTAAACTAAGTGTTTTGCAGGCGTTGACTTCGTGTGGGCTATTTGTCTGAAAAATGGGCATGCCATCAGCTTAGGGGGACTCTTAAAAAAAAAAAGGTAAACGATGTCTGGGATTGATCTAGAGCAAATGTATTTGTTCTTGCTGTGACCATTAAATGTCAACAATATATTGACTTACCAGAGTTGCATGTCAACCCACAGCCATCTGAATGTGTATGATGACTTGTAGCCTCACAAACATGTCGACTTGACAGCAGATTACAGGAGGTGGGGTGCATGTGTGTGTGTGTGTGTTTGTTTGTTTTTGTGTGATCACCAAGCCAGGGATAGACTGCTTTAAATCCAGTTCATAAGTGTTTTAACAGGCTTCAATCTATCAGTGTAATGCATCTGGGAAGATTGCAGATTCCTGGGTGAAAGGTCAGAACAATCATCTGACACAGCAGAATGTGTGTGTGTGTGTAACAGAGAAAGAGAGAGAGAGAACCTCCCTACCTACCCAATTACATGTGTTCCTGTATGTATGTGTGTCTGTGGCTATGTAGATACAAGTGTTTCTGTGGATATACACATGCAGGCCTGTGTGCCCACGACCATGTGTACGAGAGTAAGTGTGTGTTTTACAACCAAACACAGTGCTCACTTCCCCCTGTTACTTGTGTGCAACTTTCTTCCATTGTGGGTTGTAAATGGAGCTGTCCTTGGTCTGAAACACATGCTGAAACACAGCATGAGGGACTGTCCCCACGTAATTCAAGTGGAGATTCATCTTTCACTTGTCTACTCACAAGTGAAAGATGGAAAATAAAGACAGAAGATCCAACAGTAATAAGAATACAGTCACCAGAATACTCTTACAGTAATCTGAATACTCTTACAGTAGTCAGAATACTCTGTATAGTAATCAGAATACTCTTTACAGTAATCTGAATACTCTCTACAGTATGATTCATATTGCATTTTAGATGCTCAGTGATGCACAAAGCAAAGTGCACTGTGAAAGTTCCTCTTCCTTCCTCTCTCCCTCAACTTTGCTGTACAGTTTATTATACCTTTAACTGTGAAACATGTAATTGGACATGACTGACCTTCTGAAACCTCAGAGAGAGGTCTATATATGTCATATTTAATTAATGCCTTGGTCTCCATGTGAGGCTAAACGAAGTGGAGAAAATATGAAAAGTTGGAAAATACGATTAGCAATTACATCTTGTGTGACTAGGCAGCAACCTGTACATGGATGATTTGACAGCACCCTAGATTGAGTCTCATACAGAAGAAATCAAAGTGTCCACAATATTTTATTTTAGAATTTTTCAGTATCAATTGCAATAACACAAATACAATTTTTATGTTATAAAAATGTAAGGCATTTAACTAATACTCGAATAGACCTATAGTAACCTAAATCCATGTCTCTGATCAAGGTGCCATATTTATCTCAGAAAGAGTGCTGATCTAGTCTTTCTAGTCTTGAACAAAAAACAAAACCAAGGCCATTCATAACAGTCAAAAAACACTTTAACCAGTATAGATATTAACAGGGAAGGTCCGCTTTATCACCTGCTTCAATGTATTACGTCTGGACCTAAACTATTCAACGAACTAATCACAGTGGATGTACAGTATATAAGAAGTTGTGAGTAAAATAGCACCTAGCTATTCTG
>OOFE01016087.1:0-12358 GCA_900323365.1 Monocentris japonica
TGGGCCATTCTATAAAACGAGGTCTGGGAGAATGGGGGGACACAAGATAAAGAAACTGAGTGGGGGAGGGGGGTAGAGTTACAATAAAAGATTGACAGCTTGCAAGTCTTGCTTGACCCTTGAATTAGCCCCTGAGCTTTCAACAAACCTCAAGAAAGAGTTGGGATGTTAATTGTCACGCAACATCACAGGGATGCAAAGGAAGGGAAATATGGGGCCGGAGCTTCACTGAAATGTAAATCAGAACCAACAGACCACCACATGTTGAATGGGGGAACACATTTGGTTTCCATTGGGTTTTCCCAACAGCATGCTCATACATGAATTCATACATACTATAAGACTGCTCTTATCTCGGTTTCTCTTACCCACTTTGAAGAAAAAACTGAAATACCCGGGGACCCAGAGCTCAGTCACAGAACAGGGCTGTTGAAGAAATATATTCCCAAAAGAAATTGCGTTTCTGCTTTGACAATGGTGAAGATGTACAATTTGCAAGCGTAAATCAGAAAATTCGCACTCCAGTGGGGAGAGATTGGGTCAACGATCGGATGAGTCAGGAGCCCCACTGAGTCAGATATGGGGCAGGGGAGAATCAGAAGCTGACCCCACTTCTGCCAAGAGAATGATTGAGAGCACAGAGCAGGGCTGGAGGAAGGTGGTGGTGGGGGGTGGGGCATGAATGAGACCCCAACCAAACACTGTGTGACTGCTGGTGCCCCTGACCCTGACAGGAGCTCAGCCAGTGAAATACCAGGTCAAACATGCATGCTGCGCAACAGGACAGCGCCGCTACTTTAGGGAAGGACTGAGAGTGGGTGGGTGGCGGTGGGGGATCGGAGACTGTGGGGATTGGTGGCATGAGGGAGAAAGGGAGGGTGAAACAAAGCAAAGCACGACGGGCTTTTCGGTAAGGGGGTGTTAGTTGTGGAAAAAGGTATTTTTGGGCAAATCAAACTGTGTAACAGAGTATAAGGTTTAACTCTCATATAAGGTTTTGTATAAACTCAGACATCATTAGCGAACAATTAATTTCACGTAGTTCAAATCTACTGCAGTCAGAGAGGTCTGATCAGGACAGAAATAAAACACAGAAATAAAATATATTCAGCCCACTTGTAGTCACATTGTATTGCACGCTAAACCAGCAATCCAGATCTGAGTAAGGTGTATGGCTCTCTGCTATTGATCATTTTCAGGCATTAAATAATCTGCATTTTATTTGTATTTTATCTCGGAGTGCATGAAAACAATTGTTTTTGAGTCTGTGGATCTTAATGTTTAAGGGAGTAATTCCAATGCAGTATAGGCAGAATAGGCCTCCATAGAAAATGGCATACTACAGCCACGTGTGGTTAAAGCGTGGTGCTTGTCATGCTCATTGCTCGTGGTGTTCGCCCCATTCATCATTTTTATGAGCCATTCAATTAATCGATTCGAGCACTCCCCACTGGTCAGAACATATGGCTACTAAATAAAGCAATCATGAGCCAAACCATGGCACACTCCAGCTCATCAATACTTTCATGGAGATGAAAAGCGGAGGCATTCTCAAAAACAAGTGCATGAGGAAAATATATAATTCACATTCCACTTACAGATGTAATAATGTAACTTTGAGAAGTCCATCTTTACCACTGAATAGTCCCTTGGTTTAAAATGTCAATATAAAATACATGTTTTATGAATATGAAACGATATTCTCAATTGTATCCCTGAGTGCTGCTTTGCCCTCTGCCTGCAAATATATGAAATATATAGGCTCATAATCACTTTAGCAATGCAACAAAAATCCTATTAGCGCTGAAAGATACCTACACCTGTCTGTCCACATGGATTATAGCCAGATGATTCGCCACAGTAACAAAGTTTTAATACAGGTTCCATACATTGTCAGTTGTAATTTTGATGTTTTAGCGGTGAAGTGAAGTGGATTATCTCGAATGAAATTTGAAAATGTCATTTCCACTTGCCGATAGCACAAAACTATTCCTTTCAGGTCTGCTGAGATAAGAACGAATCAGCCATGGCCGTTAAACGGTGTCTTTGCCAAATGCTCCTCCGCTTAGGAATTAATAGGCTGACATTAATACAGCAAGATAAATAGGAAGGTCAGGAATGGGAGCCCTACCATTATATGGGCATCTCATGGTGATAGTACCTGCCAATCAAGTCCAATAAGTCCTTGACACAGCACAGTTCACCTTGGAATACACAGAGAATCCACAGAATATATAGTATACGCTTCCCTGTCCAGAAACCCAATCCAATTAGCACGTGCACACAAACACTTTTCAGGCTTCTTGCTTGGAGAGCACATTAGGCCACCATAAAACATTTGTTGTGTGATCCAGTTTGTAATCAGGGATCACACAGACTGAGCTCGGCAGTTGGCCCGGACTCAGTTCTTTCTCTCCCAAACTCATCTTCTCGATTTCAGCACGAGTACATCAGTGTTGCCCTCATGCAAAAATAATACAATGCAATATGGCTAGAAAAGTCAAGGGATGGGGACACAAACTTACACCGAGGCACGCTCACAGCCACACACAACCATTGGGTGTCGGGTAAATGTTGTCAGACTCATCCATGCTGACATCCGGGAAATCAAGCTATGGTGAACCAATAGCAGCTGAGGCCAGGGCCTGGCTCTTTGTGGTCACACACACTGCAGAAAACAGCTATTGAGTTCTGCACTCTATAACTTATTTTTTGCATTGCCACTTTTCTAAAATGTTTGCTTGCAGACAAGGGGCCAAATCCTTAGATTCACAGTGCTTGGTTTTAGTCTACGATAATTTAAGTGTATTTACTGTATTTACTAGGATATGCACCAGTAAGCATCTTTTGTGACCCCGCCCCTCTCAAAATGGTTAGAAATCCTTCTCTGTTCTATCAAGAGCCACACCATCAATAATGCACAGTGATCGTGAGGCATTATTCAACAGGGTGATTAATTTTTAAGATAGTGGGTGGCAGCACAAAACAAGAAGAAGGTAACAGAGAAGATGACTTGTAAATGACACATTTAAAAATGGAGGTGGAGCAAGTGGGTAAATAGGCCATTTATCCATGTCTTTACACATTTAAGCACCTCAAAACAAAGGGGAAACGCTGCGCAATGGATGGCACCAAGTAAAAGTAGTAACATGGGAGAAAAGTTTCAACTCCATCTTGAACGGGAGATGTGCCATCAAGCAAACCCTTGGCTTACGTTCGTTCAAGACAGCATCAACAGAGAAATTCAGTTGGTACATTTTTAGTAAATAAATCCTAAAAAATGAGCAGGCTTGGAAAACAGTGATTTTTGTGTTTCTAGAAGGGTAGATATTTTGAATTTCGAAGGGTGCTAATTCTTTCAGATTAGAGGCATCGTGCATAATGTGGCTGGCCTTGGCTCCGTGTGTAATTGAGGCTTTTAACCTTTCTGTGGCTCAGAGGAAGGACAAACAGCCAAACTAAGGGACACCACATAATCTCAGTCCTCACTAAAATAGAAAACAGTGCAAAGATCTTACCCTTACAGCAGAAGCAATACTATACAAATGAATCCAGCAGTGGAGAGAATAGCCTACTTCAACCAGGCGACGTTCTATGCCGGTGCTGCCGCATCTATTTTCAATCCCTAAAATGGCATGAATGCCATTGTCAGACAGGGGAAGCAGCATATGTCAACCTAAAACAAGGTATGGCGCTGTGTCTCATCAGGAAGCCCAGACAAAAGAAGTGGGTGTAGTCTTTCCTGAGAGCAATCAGTTGTCAGCCCTAAATCTCCACTCACTACTGCCCTGACAGGTAATGGTGCTTGTTAAACCTGATGAAGGTATATTGACCTTTTTTCAAAGACAGTCAAATTCTAAAAGGCACCATTTAGCTGTTGCTCACAAATGAATGGTTTCCACGCTCGGGCGCACAATAATATGAAACATATTCTCAATGAGAAGGAGAAAAAAAGAAAAGAAAAAGAAAAATGGAAAATGGGAGCTGAATGCAAAAGGGAAGCATTTATAGCACATTTGTACATAGCAAAACGTCCAAATTGACAAATTGCTTTGAATTTTGAAGCTCTATCATTTGATTTCCTTTGCCCTGTTAAGGGTGCTCAATCAGTTTCAGTGTCACTGCTCCTTGCCCTCTCTCTGCCTTCAGTTGAGAAAGAGAGAGGACAGGTTTGGGGCTGAGCTTTCTCCAGTGTTCAATAGCATAGCATCACCACTGTAAGGGGGATTGAGATGCAAACAAGCTCAGATTGGCTCATTCCTTGCCCCTATTGAATAACTAAGGTGGTGTAGGATCTCACTACTGTCTGCCCCGCTGTACAAAGGGTTGGTATCTTTGGGACCGTAGATATAAAATGGGATAAAAGTTTCAACTCCACCTCGAATGGGAGCTGTGTCATTGGCTTACATTCACTAGATGAGAGTAGCATTGTCAGACATGTAGAATTCACCTGGGCCGTCGTACGCGAAAGTGGGATCTGGTCTTTTTACTCATGTTGCTGAGTTTTGGAATACCACAGGCAAAGGATGAGAGAAAGACTATCGATTTCATTGTTTTTCTGACAGCTATTTGTTTCCTGTTATAAAATATAATGTTCAATGTCAAAAAGCGTGTCAAGCAAGCAAAGATATTTCTTCTCAAGAAATGTGCCCCGTCTCCAACTGACCATGAATCTGTCTGAGAATCATCAGACAAAAAAAACTACTTTAATGTAAATGGCCCGCTGGCTAACGTTATCGTCCCCTGCCACCCACGGTAGGATAGCGAATACAGCAATCACTGTTTCTGCACCTTGTGTATGTTTAAGATGTGTTTGCTCTTTTGTGATAACAAAAGCGGGGGGGGTGTTCTTTTTTTTCCTCAGAATAACTGGACCAAAGTCAGCGTCTCCAAAGACACAGGGAGAGAGAGGCTGAGACAGGAAACTGTCAAGCAGATTGCGATAAAACATTCACAAGGAAATTATCTCCCTGTCATAAGGTACTCCTGTTTTGAATACCAAAGGGATTCAAACTCCCAAACAAACCTTGAAACGTTGACTAATTCCGTGTTCGGCCCACCGATAGAGGATTGTAGTGTGGGTCGCACCTTTGAACCGTTGTGCCAGAGCCAGCATGAGGCAGAGATACAGAGATGGAAATCTCTGTATCTCATGCAGGTAATCCACTGAAGTGTAATTGCTACAGCTCTCAGTTATACAAAATAATGACAGGAGAATAAGACTCCATATTAATATGAAGTGAGTGTGATAGCAAAGTTCATTGCTGGGAGAGAAGGTAATACCTTGACAATGGCTCATGCTGGTGAGGGGAAAATCTGCTCTGAAGACAACAAGCCTCTCTGTGAGTTGGCTTCTTAACTGTTCCTTGACACGGCAGAGAGCAACACAATGCACTAAGATACACAGATGTAAGATTATCTCTATGTGTTGGACTAAAATGGCTTTAGTATTGGCAAATACTTAAAGTTTTCCTTTTCAAAGACAAAATCAAGTCTTGACTGAATTTGACCTGATAATTATGAAAAAACAGACAAATGAGAATGTGATGTCGTCCTGATGTACTGATATTTAATTTTCATACTATACAAACTGTATATTATATATATATATATTATTGGTGAACTATAGCGCAATGTTCAGACCAGTTCCCTCTATATTTATAACACATACATTTCCTTAAGCTGTGTCATTTAATTCAGGTTCAATAAAGTATGAATTAAAAAATAAAGAACAGTGTGAATTCACAACCAAAGGTTAAAAATGCTAATATAACATCCTTGACTAGCAAATAAATATTTAGCCCTGTTCTCTGACTTGTCCAACTCTGCCATCCTTTGTTTTTTTTTTTTAAATCAAAATGTCCACAGCATCAATTAGCACTTGTGTTTCAGGCTCACTGCTGCATGCTCCAATTGTATGGATACTGTTATGACTGCTTCATGACCCTTTTTTTCTTTACACCAACTGGTTAACTTCTGTTGAAGTTTAAATACCAAGGGTGCAGCTGACAGTATCTTGCGGCAGCGACTTCAGAACATTTTAGCCCCGTCCCCAGGTAATCTTTATGTCCCCCTCCCTTTGCTACATTGCTCTCGTTTCCATTGCTTCCAGAATTATAAAAGCCATTTCGGGTGAGAGAATAAAAGATACTCCATTTTTGGTTAATGCACCAAACTGAGTAGGTGTTGTGGTCTCATATCTACCTATAAAATTCAACATCTCTTGCTAATGGGTACACCCAGGTTCAGTTCTGGCGACTACATTTCAACACCACCATTTATTGAGCAAAGGGTCTGGGGGATAACTACAGAATCTTTTTAGGCCACTGTAAAAAATCGATATACAAATATTACCTCACTTCCCTACCCCGCGAAATGTTATCGGGCACAAAAAAGAAAATTTTTTGGTGGCTTTAAGCAGGGTTCTGCCTCTACGAGCTGCGGCTCCTTGGCTACCGCCAGGCCTGCTGGACCTATTTCTGATGGTAATGGCTGCTGGAGCCGCATCCTGTCAGCTCACTCCAGACTCAATAGTAATCAGCTCGGGCTGATGAAAAACGGAAATGCCACTGGCACCACTTTTTGCAACTACAGAAATCTACCTGTTTCTGCCTCCCATTTGACTGTCCTTACACTGCTTTTTCCCATTTCCATCAGCTACTACAGAATGGCATTCGTCACATTTTTTCAGCAGCTGGTGCTGAAACTAAAAATGTAACGTGTTGCTGGGTATAGATGCAATACTTAGGAATTTGTTCAGAGCCTTGTGTGTGGTCATCACATAATACCTTATATTAACTTCATCATTGGATGAATCCAGAGATCAGAACTGGATTTTAATGCTCCTAATTGTTGCGCGTTATGAGAACACCAACAGCGGTAAGGATTATAGTTCAACCGATATGGATCGGCGTGCCGATATTGGTTAACATCGGTTATTGGCCAGTCAGTGTCGTCCACCTTCAATGACAGAGGTTCATCCCTGACCATAGTTACATTAAAACAATCTGTAAAACCTGCTAGACATTATATTTTCTTTGCGCACATTATTAATTTATTTAATTGTTCAATTATATATTTTACATTTTTTTTATCTTTACTACTTTTAAATATCAGCTATCGGCGACATCAGTCTAAAAATATTGGTCTTGGTGTTGACCTTCAAAAACCCCGAAAATCGGCCGAATCGTACTATATACGGGCCATCCTCGGACTTGTGGGGTAAAGCTAACACACTGTCCCGTTTTGGACAGGACATCCACAAGTGTGTACCCAACTAGTGTGTTATTTCCTGGTTATTTCCTTTTGTTTTCGCTTCTCCGTGTGTGTCTATGTGTCTCGCTTCTTGTGATAACATGCCAGGTGTGAAGTAGGAGTTGTAATTCTCACACCCGTCTTAATTAAAACCAGGCTGGTAGGCAGTGAATAGCTGTACTAGACAAACAGGTCTGTCTAATGGCTAAAGCAGTCAGGGTTTGTGTGATTTATGGCAGAATTCACACCACCCGAGCCTCACACCTCATTTAGAGGGAGGCATGATGAATTATTAGGGCAGCCTGTATATGTATCTCCATTGACAGACACACATTCGGGGGCTCAACTTATCTGCAGTGTTTAAGATGCTGATTACCTAACCCTCCGGTGGTGGAGAAGGAGCTAGTTCCAACAGGCAGCAGAGAGTGCCAGGCCTGGCGCAGCTGTACAAGCAAAGCTGTAAAGAGAAGTCACCGGCCACTGTCGCTCAATCTTCCCCCGTGTTAATCCCACACTATCTGCATTCACGTCAGCCCAACTCCTTGTGTCCCTGCATTGCTTTTCACACTCCTAACTACAAGTTCGTTTTGGCAGGAGAGCGGACATGTTGCATCACTTCTGGCTGAAACCCTCGTCGGCATTGTTCCCCTCCAATAATCTTTTTCTGAGATGACATGAAGGCTGTGTTATGATGTATAATTGAGCCAATAATCATTCTCTAAAATATTTTTTTGCATCTTGTTTTGTTCTTCGCTTGTGTAGTTATTCACTGAAGCAAATAAATTGTTTGTAATAATGTAGGTTTAATGGTGTCATGTGTACATAAGATACTTGCTCTCTAACTTTCAACTGTTATTGTTTCCGCTGTAACTAATATGAGGAAATATAAAACCAAATAGCCTTTAATGCTCCCGAATCTCTTCTAAACTGATCAGATCATGATCAGTTTAGATCATGATCATCATCATCAGAGTGTGCCAGGAAGGCAACTTCTGAATGACCTCAATACACAAGCAGGGCAGTAGTTGTACAAAACAGTCAACTCTATTTATCATTCCTCATCATAAACAATATTACGGACAATATGCGGTCATACCATATTTCTGACTGCTGTTCTCTAACATAGCTGGACAAATGCACCGTAGGAAGAGCAAAAGGAACAATTAAGTGGCTGTCAGGTTTTACTAAGCCATTGCTCTTATTCCCACTATGCTTTATAGATGGGGACTTTTTGCCCAAGCTTCAATGGAAGTAAATCCGGACCCTGAGGGCCGGAATTTTATTTTAACATCTCTATTCGGATTGACATTTCGTCCTCTGTTTTCAAACGTTTTCCCAAGAAGCTTCTCTCCAGTTGACCCAAGCAGAGACCATTGCCTCTGGCTTGTCATGAAGAGAAGAGTGATGCGGCTCTATGGGCAGCAGAGAGGGAGGCTCTGTACTGAGACAGCAGCAGGTGCAGCTGTGACAGTTGCCGTGTTGTTGCTAGCCCCACACTGTAGTCGAGATGAGGTTCACAGATGTAGCCACTCAGTGCAATGGTTTATTGGCTGCCTGAAACAATGCATCTCTGTCAAGAACAACTCCTCCTAAGGCCATTTCAGTCTAAGAGTGCTCTATATGAAACAAGGCGTAGAAAAACTTCGTTCTGACACACAAGGTCAATTCTGCTCCACAGCAACACAATCAAAGCTCCCCTTGCTCTGCCAAAAACAACACGAATTCCAACCTAAAGTAATCATACTGAGCTATAGGGAAGGCGTGATCCTAGAGCCACCTTTTCGTGCCAACAGATTTCTGCTTCTAAAGCAATGTGCTCTCAGGTAACCTCAATAATAATAACAATAATAATGATAATAATACAAAATACAAAAAACACAAAACAACAATAGTAATAACAACAATAGCATTAATAATAATAATCACAACAATAATAGAAACAAAATGAGTATTCATCTACCACATCTAGCGTAATAAATAATTAGCACAATGTTTAGTGTCGTCATTCTTTGTCAAATCACATTTCTGATTCATTATTAGCAACCCGTTCTGCAAATGTTGCATGCGCACCTCTTAAGAAATCAACCAAGTATCACTCCAGGCAGCACTTCAGATGGTTGTTGCAAGACATGCAATCATCAATCCAATCATGCGACAATCTCTATATTATCACACCTAGAAAATAAGTGACACCCAGTGTGCCATGGCGTGTGGAAAGAGAGCAAACCTGATTTTTTTCTTCTTCAGTTCTTCCACAAAGTCCAGTCCTGAGTAGTGTTTTGCGGAATCTAAGAGTAGTGGAGATCTGAGATAATATGACTATTGTTTTCCTGTAAAGCACCCAGTCTCTGCTTGTTCAATTACTGGAAGGAGCCTCAACGAGGGCGGTTAAATCATTTGCAGAGACATTATCTACGCAGAGAGAGAGAGAGAGAGAGAGAGAGAGAGAGAGAGAGAGAGAGAGAGAGAGAGAGAGAGAGAGAGAGAGAGAGAGAGAGAGAGAGAGAGAGAGCAGACATAGGGGCCAAACTTCAGTCTGTTGCAGAAACGTTTTTTTTTTTTTTTATGGACCACACATGGAGGGTACTGAGTGGATAGAAGCAGCAGGATTCATGATTCACTGCAGGAAATTAATACACTAATACAGCTTTCTCTGATTCAATGCCAAAAATACATCATTACTTGAAAATGTTTTTCATTACAGGTGATAAAGAATATCTATGTAGGTTATGAAAATGTACACGGAATCTGAACAATCACAATAACTTTATTCTTCTTCATACAAGCCAGTTACAAACAAAACCAACTACAAGCACTCAGCTGTCAGCATGTGCAATCATTAAAGGATAATTCAATTGTTTTTTCAACCTCGGCTGTGTTTGATGTCTCCAGCATGCTAGCAATCAATTCAGACAATTATTTGTTGATTAGCTTAGTATTTAGCAAGTTACTGCATCTGTGATATTCCTCTGAAACTCCCAGACCAGACGTTCAATTCAATCTGACTTGGCAACCACAATAACAAGAACAAAGCTTCCAAATGCACCTAAATGCCGTACAATAAAACGCAATTTATCCAAGCCTTAGACTTCCGAATGAACAGGATAACCAAATAAACATATAGAATGAAATATGCGGCAAGGCAAATATTCCACTAAAAGTGCACAAACATTACTGCATCTGGCAGTATTTCAGCTGCAAATGAGCCTGCGCAGGGTGTTTTGGAGTGCATTTACATGCATGTCTCATATGTTGCAAACGGTTTGACCTCCCATTTCAGTGTATTTTAGTCATCCAAAAACATTACTTTGAACATCCTACATTCCCAGAGGTTTTGGGAACCTAAGCAAGCATCTATTGTATTTTTCTAAACCAACTCAGCTGATCAATCTGTGTACACATAAGAACCACTAGCAAGAATTTATTTTTCACTGAATTATGTGCCATTGTTATTTCAAATATCCACAATCAGAAGACATACATAACTAAAGTTAGAGGTCCTGAGCTTGATAGATATAGGTGGTTATAGATTTTCAATCTGTTGCTCAGATTGTGTTGAGTTTCTGATTTAGATGGAGTATCACGGTTCACATAATTGCTAAATAGTAAGTAATTCAACATAATAGGTGTCTAAATCAAGTGGCCGCCAGCCACCATCCAAAGTACAGGTTATGTTAAAAAAAAAACAAGATTTACTTTTAAAACACAGTAAAGGAATTTTACTAAAGTGTCTCTCACTCGAACAACACTGCTTACCAGTTCTGCGCTTCACTTGAATGTCTAACATATTGGAAAATGTCCACAGCCTAACATGAAATTATTTTTGAAAAAGACGTGGGGAGTAGAACTTTTCTCCTCGCACTTGCAATGAGTCACAATTGTCAAGGACAACAGCAGCCTATCTGGAGGAAATATATTGCACTGGCATGTTTACCCACACCATCCCTAAATAACAGCCCTGTCTTGTTGGAAAAGGGGCTTTTAAGTGTGGATGTGCTTCGCTCTCCTATAATCCAGCCGAGACATGACTCCTTCCCCTGGCAGACGTCCGCAGATCCCCCCTCTCTCCCAGCCAGGCATCGCTCTCGGCTGCCATGGCAGAGGCACAATAACTGCTGTTTACTTAGAGCCTTGCCTCCCAGGTTCTCCTCTGTCACAGAGAAATTGAATATTTTCCCAAATAGTGTTGCAGCTGTGCACAGATAAGGACAAGTCCTGTTCACATAGCACAAAGACCGAGATAGGAGCAGTGCATATGTGTGTGTGTGTGTGTGTGTGTGTGTGTGTGTGTGTGTGTGTGTCTATATTCTGGGTCTGCATCGAAATTAATACAAAGTAAATTAATATGAAAAATTACATGACAGGAAGAAAAATAAAAATGTTATCATAAAAGGTCATCATAAAATATTATAACCAATATTTGTATTGATAATTACTGATTAATTTACAATGTATTAATTATCATAATTTTTTTTAAGCAATTAAAAAAATATATAATAGTATATTACTAATGGGACAGGTCAAATTTTCCCCCAAAAAATACCACTATCTGATAAAATGTGAAGTTAGTGCACTACACTAAGTCTAGAGAAAATTCACCAGTCTTGGGAGTGACCTATACACACATTGCTAACAGCACACAGCAGTGTCCTATTCAAGACCGGGACACTACACTTTAGCTACAAGCAGTACCAAGGCCAATGTGCTCCAGAGTTGTTTTATGACAGGACAGGAGTTTTTACAACACAATTTTGCTCTTTTTACCTCCTTTTTACAAAATACTTTTCAGAGAAGCACAAAATGAGTGACGTAATGAAAAGGAGATGCCAGATCAGCCCAGGAAGGCTGCCACTTGACCAGTGAGGAGAAAGCAATATGAGAACCACCGGCTAATATCCACGTTTCTTTTCACGAGAGTTTGAATTGACCCTTATTCGCCTCCTCCCATGTCCTTGCTCCGTCATGTTCTGCTAGGAAATTATTCAGGCAAGCAGAAAGTTTCACCTGCCATTTCAGGGGCACAGAATCCCCCACTGCACCAGAGGCCTTTGGCAAGTGGAAACAAATGTTTCACAAAATGGTAGGGAGGGGAACACCCTGGCGC